>JAAWXA010000072.1:498180-522782 GCA_038090715.1 Florisuga fusca
AAAAAAAAAAAAAAAAAAAAAAAAAAAAAAAAAAAAAAAAAAAAAAAAAAAAAAAAAAAAAAAAAAAAAAAAAAAAAAAGAAAAAAAGGCCTTTGTCAGCTGGAGCTCATCTTTCCCTGTCCTCCTCTGTGTGCACTTCCCCAGCTTCAGATTCTCCTGATGCTCTCCTGGGGGTCCCAGCTGGGACTGGATCATAGAATCCGAGAATAATTTGGGTTGGAAGGGACCTCCAAAGGTCCCCCAGTCCCAGCCCTGCAGTCTCAGGGACACCCTCACCCAGGTCAGGGTGCTCAGAGCCTCCTCACCTTGAACATCTCCAGGGACAAGGCCTCAACCCCCTCCCTGGGCACCACTGCCCTCCTGGGACAGAACTTTTTCCTACCCTCCAATCTAAATCTGCTCCTCTCTAATGTAAAGCCCTAACAGCTTCCCAGCTTGTCACCTTGTCAAAGCCACCTGGGAGGTGATAGTGCTGCTTTCCCTCCTGTCCCTCTGTAGGTCCCTCTGCAGCTTTCACACCTCAGACTCAGTTTCCCTCAGCTGCCTAAGGAGCAAACCATGGCTGAGCTTCTGCCCAGGCCTCTTGCAGCTCTTGTGTTCCCTTTCCTTTCTCCCATCCTATTCACCTTGTTTCTTCTTTTGACTCCCGAGGTTTTTTCTTTTCCCAGAGTACCCCTGTACACCTGTTCCACCTCTGGGTTTACCTGGATCCAGTGCTCATGTTCATGCCTGCTCACAGGTTTACTCCAATCATCTTCTCTCAGGTGCAAGACCAGCAGTGCTTGGAGCACTCATTTTGTTGTCTCTTTGGATCACAGAATCATAAAATGGTTCAGGCTGGAAGGGACCCTAAAGATTATCTTGTTCCAGCGTGTGCTATGGCTTGGGAGTCCTGACTGGAAATGTCTGCATTGTCCTCGTGCTCCTCTGGGGAGGCCACAGCCACAGAACCCCAGGATGGCTGAGGCTGGCAAAGACCTCAGAGCTGATCTGCTCCCAGCTCCTGCCATGGGCAGGGACACCTCTCATCCAGCCCAGGTTGCTCCAAGCCTCATCCAACCTGGCCTTGAACACCTCCAGGGAGGGGGCAGCCACAACTTCTCTGGGCAATCTGTTCCAGAGTCTCAGCACCTCCTGCTGAAGAACTTCTTCCTCAGCTCCAGCCTGAACCTCTTCTCCTGCAGTTTCAATCCATTTCCCCTTGTCCTCTGGCTGGACACTCTGAGGAAAAGTCCCTCTGCAGCCTTCCTGGAGGTTCCCTTCAGGGCTTGGGGGGCAGCTCTAAGGTCCCCCTGGAGTCTTTTCTTCTCCAGGCTGAACAGTCCCAGCTCCTCAGCCTCTCCTGGGAGCAGAGCTGCTCCATTCCCTGGATCAGCTTTGTGGCCTCCTCTGGACTGGTTCCAACAGCTCTGTGTCCTTCTTCTGGTGGGGATAATAGGAACTTTTTTTCCCTTTACCTTAGTTGTGCACTCTTGGACTTGTTACCTAGAGGAGGTTGGAGATACTAGGACTTGGTTAATGTACTCCACAGAGCTGTTGGAGAGTGTGCTGAGAAGGGAAACAGCTCTGCAAGTTCTTTGTAGCAGTCCAGGTGTAAAACCAACAAATGCCCCAAATCTTCCTTCTCTGCACCTGACACTCCTTTTATTCTCCATAAAGCTGGGAGGCAATTACCTAAACTGTGTAAATAATAGCTGGAAACTCTCTTACTGTATTTATCTATTGTCTGGAGGAGAATGTGGTTTTCTATGACACGACTCTTGCTGAAATCCTGATGTTGCTGAAAATCCAAACATGCATTTAAAATGAGTGAGCAGAGACTTCCTGGGCTGCCTTGAGGCAGAGCCTCGGTGTGACAGGGAGCTTGGCAGCACCTGGTGTGGGAGGCTGGAGCTGGAAACTGCTCTCTGCTCTTTGCTTCAGCCCTCAGGAGTTAGGAGAAAGCTGTGGAAATACCCACAGTCTCCTGCTTCACTGGTGGTGTGAGGATGTCTGTGGTGGTGAGTGTGAGCAGCTCTTGAGTTTCTGTCCTGGACAAGTTCCCTCCCTGCTGAGATGGTTCCTGAACACACAGAATCAGGGAATGGTTTGGGTTGGACCTTAAAGCCCCCCCAGTGCCACCCCTGCCATGGTCAGGGACACCTCCCCCAGCCCAGGGGGCTCCAAGCCCCATCCAACCTTCAACACTGCCAGGGATGGGGCAGCCGCAGCTTCCTTGGGCAACCTGGGCAACCAGGGGCTCAGCACCCTCACTCCACAGAATTTCCTCCTAATCTCTAAGCTAAATTTCCCCTCTTCCAGTTCAAAACCATCACCCCTTGTCATCTCACTACAAGTCCTTCTAAAGTCCCCCCCCAGCCTCCCTGTAGGCCCCTTCAGATACTGGAAGGGTGCTATTGGGTCCCCCCAGAGCCTGCTCTTCTCAGGCTGAACAACCCCAATCCCTCAGCCTGGCTTCCCAGGGAGCTGCTCCAGCCCTGCCTGCAAGCCTGTAGTTCAGGACACCTTTTTTGAGGTTGTTGCATTGTTTTTTCTGGCAAATAAGTTGAATACAATTTTGTAAATCTTGTTGGAAAGACTTTCTCAGACATCCTTTGACTTCTGTCTCACTATCTGGGAAGAACCTTTGAGGCGTTTGGGTGATTCCCTGTGACTTGAAACGTTTGCAGAAATGAAGTGCAGATCTTACTGTGTTGCACTTTCAAAAAATAAAAGAATCCCACTGGTTCAGACTTTGGAAAAAAAAAAAAAAATAAAATCAGGCCATAGATTGGTCATGCCAGGCATGAAATGTCAGAACCATCAGAATCTTATTTGTTGGTGTGTTGTCTTCTTGTGTAAGATAGATGCAGACATCCTGCTCCTGGCAGACTCCCCTCAGGAGGCTGCAGAGGAAGGGGAGTTGGCATTTTTCTGCTCCCTGCTCTCCTGGTTCCTTACGTCTCAGCAGCCACACTGCTCCTGGGAGCCTCAGCTCAGAAAAGCAGTCTGACTGACAGCAGAGAAATAGGAACCAGGGCTGAGCTGTTCCTCTGCCTCCCAGTCTGGATTTTGTTCTGTATGGAGTTAGGAGCTAATTTTAAAGGAGCAAATGGATCTGATGAAATAACACACCTGCATCTCAAGTGTGTGTATCANACCCCAGAGCTGGACCCAGCTTTACCCCAGGGGGGTCTCCCCAGAGGGGAGCAGAGGGGGACAGTCCCCTCCCTGGCCCTGCTGCTCACACAGGGGTTTTTTGGGGGGAGATCACATCATTGTGGTCACTCTGTGGTTTCTTGTCCCTCAGAGAGCTGGCAGCAGTAAGAACTTGGAAATAAACAATATCCCAGAGCTCCCAACATCCCGTGTCTGTCTTCTGGCAGGTGTTTGAGGCTGCCTTGGCCTGGATAAGGTACGACAGAGAGCAGAGGGAGCCCTTCCTGCCCGAGCTGCTCTCCAGGATCCGCCTCCCCCTCTGCCGCCCGCAGTTTCTCAGCGACCGCGTGCAGCAGGAGGACCTGGTCAGGTGCTGCCACAAGTGCAGGTGAGCCTGGGGCAGGGGGTTTGGTGGCCCCCAGTGAGCTGGAGGAATCAGGAAGGTGGTTTAGGAGTCTCAGAGGCTGAAATTCTGTGTTCCTCTGGAGCAAACAGCTCGCTGAGCAAAGCCCCCTCCCTGGTTTGATGCCAGCAGCGGGGCCGTGGTGACTTCTAGAAGTGTTTGTGGGGAAAGTCACTGCTTAAATCTTGGGGCTGAGCAAACTGGGTCTGCTCAGCCCTGAGAAGAGAAGGCTCAGGGGAGCCCTTCTGACCATGGTCAGTACTTAGAGGGGGCTACAAAGCAGCTGGAGACTCCCTGTGTCCAAGGAGTCCCATGGACAAGACAAGGGGCAATGGGCACAAGGTGCTCCTGGGGAGATTCCCATGGGACACCAGAGGAAAATGTTTCCCCCTGAGGACAGTCAGACCTTGGGATGGTCTCCCAGGGGAAGGGGTGGATTCCCCCCCTTGGGAAAGTTTGAAGTCTCAGCTCCATGGGTGCTGAGACATCTCAGATCAACAATAACATGAGAAGGGTTGGGGCAGGTGGGCCTTGAGGTCCCTTCCCACCTGACACTCTGGGATTCTGTGATTTTCTGTCCAGTGAACAAGCACATTCCCATTCACAGGTTTGAAAACTCACCACCTTCCCTTCACTGAAATCTGCTTTTAACTCATGTCCAACCAGTGCAGGAATTCCCCATTTCATCCTCAGCTCCAAGGCACTTCCACACCAGCTGTGCCAACAGGGATTGATTCCACCTGGATTTTTGCTGCTGTTTTGTAGCTCACTGAGCAGCAGCTTGGTGATGAGTCGGGCAGGGGATGGAAGGAGAGACAAACCTGGGTAATGCATCTACATGGCAAAACAAATCTGCTTCCCTGCTCCTAGACCACAACTTCTGCTTCGTGGCTCAGCCCAAGATGCTGGGAGGTGACCAGGAGCCAGCCCGAGGCTGTGCCAGGGGTCTGCCCCTTGGCACCTGCCAGCACTTGGATTTCAGCTGCTGTAGGAAATGTGTCACCTACCATCATCAAAACACCCTCAGTCCTGCTGAGCTTCCCCCCAACAAAACAACCCTAAGTTTATGAAATGCTGTAAGGATGAAAGCAACCCAAATATTTCTGCAGTCTTGTGCAAACTGAGGTCAGGCCAACTTACAGTCCAGTTTACTGCTCCCAGCTCTGCTGTCCCCACCAGGAGAAGGACACAGAGCTGTTGGAACCAGTCCAGAGGAGGCCACAAAGCTGATCCAGGGAATGGAGCAGCTCTGCTCCCAGGAGAGGCTGAGGAGCTGGGATTGTTCAGCCTGGAGAAGAGAAGACTCCAGGGGGACCTTAGAGCTGCCCCCCAAGCCCTGAAGGGAACCTCCAGGAAGGCTGCAGAGGGACTTTTCCTCAGAGTGTCCAGCCAGAGGACAAGGGGAAATGGATTGAAACTGCAGGAGAAGAGGTTCAGGCTGGATCTGAGGAAGAAGTTCTTCAGCAGGAGGTGCTGAGACTCTGGAACAGATTGCCCAGAGAAGTTGTGGCTGCCCCCTCCCTGGAGGTGTTCAAGGCCAGGTTGGATGAGGCTTGGAGCAACCTGGGCTGGATGAGAGGTGTCCCTGCCCATGGCAGGAGCTGGGAGCAGATCAGCTCTGAGGTCTTTTCCAGCCTCAGCCATCCTGGGGTTCTGTGGCTGCTGCTGTGCTCACCAACTTCAGCAGGTACATCCTGGGGCCTCTTCAAATTTTATCTGACAATGTCAGAACAAGATAGACAAAATCTCCTGGTGCTGAGGGTCTTCTGTGCTATTTTTTGGAATTGCTGGACTTCCAGGCTGAACCACTCTTCTCTAAATCTCTCCTGATACCTGCTGTAGCAATGTGCTGCCAAAGCTGAGGTTGTCATATCCTTTTCTCCTTTGTCTGCAAAAAACTTGTCAGGACTGAAGTGGGACAATATTTTAAAATTCTGGGGAATGACTTTGTGCCTCTTGACTCTTTGTTCTTTCACTGTGCTCCATGGGCAGGAGTGTGCCCCAGGCTTCCTCACAGCCTCCCTTCAGGTGCTCTTACACCTTATCCCCCAGTCTTGTCTTCTCCACGATGAGCTGTCCCAGCTCTCTCAGCCTTTCCTTGTATCAGGGATGTTCCAATCTCTTAATCATCTTCCTGCCCCTTCACTGACCTCTCTCCAGTAGCTCCATCTCTCTTGTACTGGGGAGAAGAGAGGGAGGGGATCATCCCCTCATCCTGGGGCAATGCTCTGCCTAGTGCAGCCCAGGGTGCTGTTGGTCTTTTCTGCAAGAGGATGTTGATGGTTCATGTTCAGCCTGGTGGCCATCAGGACCTCAAGGGCTTTTCCTGCAGGACCTTCCTTCTGGCAGGTTTATACCTGTGCTTGGGTTTACTCCCCCCTTGGGCCAAGACTTTGCAATTTCTCCTGAACTCCATGAGACCCTTCTCTGCTCTCCTCTCCAACCTGTCAGGTCCCTCTGGCTGGTGTCTCAGCCACTCTTCCCAGTTCAGTCTCATCTTCAGGCTTGCTGTGGGTGTGTTCTGCTCCACTGGTCAGGTCATTAATGAAGGTGTTTAACAGTCCTGGACCCATTCTCAGCTGCTGGGGCTATCACAAATGCTGCCCTCCAGCTGGACTTTGTGCTTCCTTTCACCTTTCTCCCAGTTTTCCCTCCACCTCAGTGCAGTTACCTGCCCCATGTGTTGGCTGTTTGTCTCTGAGGGTGTTCTGGGAGGTGGAGCTATCAGGCTTATTAAAGTCAAGGGCAATGGCATCATCCACCAAGCAGCAGCTTGGCTAAGCAGTTTCCCTGAAGGAAATCCAGAGTCACAGAGATCTGCTGCTGCCCTTAGGAAAGCTCAGTCTGAAGGGATGGAAGGAATGGAGAAAGAGACTTCTGGCTGTTAGGCTTTGAGCCCCCTTCATGAGAGTAGATTTTCTGTGGCTGAAAAGCTCTTTTGAGCTTCAAGTTGCACAGACTCGGTGCCTTAACATCTCAACATTTATTTTTTGGTGGAAAAAAACACCCTTTATCCGTGTTTGATAACATTGCAGTGTCCTTACAATGTTGGTTTTGAGTTTCTATTAAGATTTAAATCATCCAGTGCTAACATTTCCCTTGGTTTCTTGCAGATACTTCAGCTTCTGGGCCAACAGTTGTAGAGAATGGTGACCATGGACTAGAAGATCACCACCCAGGTACGTGCCTAATGTCTGAGGGAAACACGGCGACTTCTCTGTTTGTCACTGGAGCAGCAAAACCTGATGGTGACCAAATGCACCTTCTTTTTGAGTCTTCTTTCTTTGTAGGGGGTTGGTTTGTTTTGTTCTGTGTTTTTTTTTTAATGATCTTTTGAAAGATTTTGAAACAAAATCAAACTCCATTCTCTCTGGGGTTTGAAATTGTTTGTTTGTATAAAGCCATGGTCTGAAGATGTTGTGGACTTGATCCGTGGTCATTGTTGGGAAAGCAACACCCAGGGCACTGACACACTGATACCTGAGGGGCTTTGCAGTGACTCCACACTAGTCGTAGCTGAACTCCACCCCAGCCCTGAGAAGGACTTCTCTTCCCCACGAGGCTGACAGTGAACTGTCTCCTGAGTTCCTCCATCCTTTGATGCAGTTTTTTTATTCACTACCTCTTACCTGCTGCTGCAATTACACTGCTGTGTTTGTTCTGCAGCTTCTCCTTCCACCTCAAACTACCTTTCTGTAAATATCTCCTCACACTGGCTTTAGCAGTGGCAAAGCTGAAGTTGAGATCTTCTGAACTTTGTTTCCAATAGCATTAGGATAGCTTTGTGTGCCAGGAACTTGGGACTTCAGTGGACCAACATGTCAGACTGGAGAGGAATCTGGAAAATAACTGATCTTTCTGCTCAGCTCAGTCTCCTGTCAGTTAGTTCCCATTCCTGAGAGCTGCTTACTGTGACCTGGGCTTCCCACCCAATTCCAGCTGAACCCTCCAGGATGAGCAGCACCAAAACCCCACAACTGCTCACGTGGGCCAGGGGGTTGTTTCTTTTTTATGCTGAGGGGCTTGAGAGGCCAAACTGAAGCACCTCTTTCCCTGCACAGAAAATACTCAGAAGTCTGTTTTCATCCTGGCATTGGTAAGAGATGTTTATTTGGTCTCCCTTTCCATGACCTCCAGCATCAGCATCCCTGCTAGTCCATCAGCATGGCCCCAAGGAAAAATAAGCCAGGAGAAAATGCTGAATGTATGGAGTGGGAGACAGGCATGAATTAAAACACTTCTTTTTTGCTGTAATCCTATTTAGATTGTGAGTTTTATGTTCTGATCAAGGATAGGAATATAAAAATTGATCTTTGTGCTTAATTTGCCATTGTAAATATACTCAAAAGGAAGCTGTGCATCTTTTATTATTTTGTGTAAAACTGAAATTAAGAACACATCTGAACCTTCCTCTTTTTTAATTCATACAACTAAAAGGAGATAGAAAGAGATACATTGGGCTTTTTTAATTGAACTTCTGAATTATCTTTAAGAAAATTCCTGTTATTTACCGAACACTAGCTCAGTGGAGGTTTAACTCTTCATGTGCTAAATGCTCACAGCTTTGATCCAACATACTTTTATGTATCTGAAGCTTTTGAATTTATTTATGTGTTTCATCTTTGTGGGGTAGAGTTGGATTTTTCTTGTTAAAGGCTGTCTAGAGGTGACATCAAAGTGATAGAAACAGCATGGCTCTGTGCCACATGCAAAAAATCATGATTAGTGACAAACTGCTATCAGGAGAGCAGCAGCTTGGGATGCTGCTGGAAAACACAATTTGCACTGAAAGCAGTGANATGAACTCCAAGAGCAGTTCCAAAGAAATACTCAGGGCAATGGCTTAAGAAAACCCTATTGATAAATAGATAAAATAAAAATAAAATTAAAAGACTCACACACTGAGTTCCCTGTTATCCTCCCTGCTGCTGTTATCCCTCCCCTGAGGCCAGGCAGTGTTAAAGCAAAGCTGCATTACCCACAGTACTTTAGAGGCAACACTTTAGGGCTTGATCCACCTCTCAGCCAAGCAAAGGGAAAGTCTTCAGTGGTTCATCCTGGCATTGGTAAGAGATGTTTATTTGGTCTCCCTTTCCATGACCTCCAGCATCAGCATCCCTGCTAGTCCATCAGCATGGCCCCAAGGAAAAATAAGCCAGGAGAAAATGCTGAATGTATGGAGTGGGAGACAGGCATGAATTAAAACACTTCTTTTTTGCTGTAATCCTATTTAGATTGTGAGTTTTATGTTGTGTTCTAGTTTAGTTTTATACAAATTTCCTTTTGAGTATATTTACAAGGAAGCTGTGCATCTTTTATTATTTTGTGTAAAACTGAAATTAAGAACACATCTGAACCTTCCTCTTTTTTAATGCATACAACTAAAAGGAGATAGATATAAAAAGAGAAAGAAAGAGATACATTGGGCTTTTTTAATTGAACTTCTGAATTATCTTTAAGAAAATTCCTGTTATTTACTGAGCACTAGCTCAGTGGAGGTTTAACTCTTCATGTGCTAAATGCTCACAGCTTTGATCCAACATACTTTTATGTATCTGAAGCTTTTGAATTTATTTATGTGTTTCATCTTTGTGGGGTAGAGTTGGATTTTTCTTGTTAAAGGCTGTCTAGAGGTGACATCAAAGTGATAGAAACAGCATGGCAAAGGACAAGGAGTCAGAGGCATCAAGTTAATTAGGTTTTTCAGTAAAACACAACTGCTTCATGGACTCTTTTCCCCTGCACCCTTCTCTATGGAATACTTGAAATACCCATCTGAGAGGGTGGGAGAAGTGCTAATTTTCCATCAGATAATGAAGGAATTTTCAGACCTGGTGCCCTGCAGAACTCCAGGCACGTTGTTCCAGCCCAGGTGATGGATCAGTGCCTGGTTCTGCACTGAATGAGTGGTGCTGCCTAAAGCCCTTTGCCCCTGGCCCTCAACCAGCTGCAGGTTTGGGCTGGCTTCTTTGTTTTCAGCTGGATCTGATCCCTAATCTCTGTCTTTTTAAAGCTGGAATGATTCTTCTGATCTGCAGTGTGGGCCCAGCACAGAGGTGGGAAATGGAATAGCTGAGAGGGGACTAAGGAGGGTGGTGCTTGAGGAAACCAGATTTCTGCTACAAAAAGCAGTGTTCAGAGCCACAAAGAGAGCATTTAAAAGCCAGACTGTGTTGGAGTTGGATTCTGAAACAGACTTCAAGGAAAATACTGAGAAAAGATGTCATTAAACTGAAAATTCAAATGCCTGCTTGTCTCTGCAGCCTGGGTCACATCACTATATAGTCCTTTCACCTGTCAAATAAAACAGGGTGGTGACTTGCTAATGTTTTACTGCATTCAGCATTATCTGCAGACATCTGGTGTCTGCCAGTGCAGAGGTTAGAATTGGTGAGGACTGAAGTCTCAGTGCTCTCTTGGCAGCCTGTGCTGCCCCACTTCAAAATAGGTGATTGTGGTAGGTGGCACAAATCCAAAACAAATGTGACCCAGGGGCAGAACCCCATCTCCACTGTTGAGTTGTTTTTATTGTGGCAGTGATGCAGGGATGTGTATAGCCCAGTATCTCTGAAAAGGGAGAGACTGGCAGTTCCTCCAGAGGGCTCAGTTCTTGGCAGTGCTCAGCCCTGTGTGGTGATTGCTTCTTTGCTTTGTGGGTTTTTTGGTTTATTTGTTTTGGTTGGTTGGTTGGTTGTGTTTTGGGTTTGTTTTTGGTTTTTTTTTTTCTGTTGTGGTTTTTTTTTTTTTTGAGAATTCGAGAGCTACAGCCTGGGAGCAGCCCAGAGACTGAAACTCTCTCTATGAATTCTGTTCTTCCTTAAAAGGATAAATAGAGGAGCAGCTGGTTCAGCGCTTGGGGGGCAGCTCTGCGGCTGCTGCAGCTCACGTGAGGCAGCCAGGGTGCAGGGAAGTTGTCACCAGCTTCTCATCACTGCTGGCACACACAGATTGAGTTAGGGAGACAACTGTCACCATGCAAAGGTTAGGGGGTGCTTAGGAAAACTCCTGACAACAGGTTTAAACCAAAAAAATCTGTGTAATTATCAACAGTGCGATGTTTGCACCTCTTCATTGCAGGATATTTGCCTAGAGTTGGAAGGAATTATATATATATTTTTTTAAAAAAATTATTTTTTTTCAAAGAAATCCATCAAGGATGATTGTATGGTTTAATCTGGGCACCTCTTGTTCATTATCTTGCTGGAAGGTGAGAAGGAACCTAAGGAAGTATTGCTCTCTGCTGTCCATACTTCCTCTAGCTGGACTTTCTCCCCAGCCAGTCTGCTTGTCATTCTGTCATCTGAGATTGGGTCACAGAAATACTTTATCACTGCTTTCAGTGCAAATTGTGTTTTCCAGCAGCATCCCAAGCTGCTGCTCTCCTGATAGCAGTTTGTCACTAATCATGATTTTTTGCATGTGGCACAGAGCCATGCTGTGGTGTGACCACTGATGTCTTTTCAGACACTTTGAAAAGCAAAACTCCACATCTCTCTAATCTGGCTTTTGGCAAATCTCCTGGCTGCACTAAATGAAATATTGCTTGTTGTGCAGTGTGCTACCTGGATGTTGATGTTTACTAATGACTTGCGCTTTTTTGCCCCTTTCCCCCTCCCCTTTCCCTCTCCTCCTTCTTTTCCTCTCTTCTATTTTCTCCTCCTAGAAGCCTAGACTGTCTCCTAACACTGGGGCTGCCACTGATACAAGACCAGTTTACTTTTCTACCTGCCATTACACTTCTAAAACCTTCAGCATTTTACAGAGCTCTTGCTTTACATCCTTGGACTTTCGGTGTAGAAGAAGCCAAAGGGTGGTGCCGGCCGAGCAGCCCTCCTCCTCCTCCTCCCTCTCTGCTCTGCAGTGCTTGTTGAAACCTTCCTTCCTGTGTGTAAGCACAAATGTGCATGATGGTTTTTAACTGCACCATTTCAGCACTCCCACTGGTTTAAAGTCATAACTCCAGCTCCATATTTGGTTTCGTTGTTGTTTTGGTTTGTTTTTTTTTAGTTCAACCCCTTTTAAATTTTAATTTGTATCCTTTTCCATGGATGCTTAATAACAGGAGGTTTGAGATGAGATTTCAAGTTGTGCTTTCATAGCGGATGGGTCCACCATGACTGCAGCTCCCTTCCCTTCTCCCCATGCTCACCACAGCCTCTTAGAATAATGCTGACTCTTACCTGCCTTTATCCTTGCTGCTGCTTTGAAACCTTCTCATAGGAGGTTTTCCCCTTTCGTAATGTTGTCTTTTTCAAAACTGGTGTTTTCACATCATAGCACTTACTGCACAGCCTTGGGCTTAGGGAAGAACCAATTTTCTGAGTTAGGGGCAGATTGTTTCTGGTTGGGGAGGGGTGGAACATGGGGCTCAGGCACTTGCCATCAAATGTAAAGGAGAACAGCCCACTCCAAATTCCTGCCTCAGTAAGTGGCTTTGCTGTCTTACTGCTTCTTGCAGGCCCTGGAAGTAAGGAAGAAAATGCCCTTTCTTTAACTTTCATCCTTTTAGCTTTGCTCTGGCAATGCCAGCCTTAGGTGAAACTTTTACCTTCCATGAAAAATAATCTGTCCCTTCA
Organism: Florisuga fusca; assembly: GCA_038090715.1. Lineage (NCBI taxonomy): Eukaryota > Metazoa > Chordata > Aves > Apodiformes > Trochilidae > Florisuga > Florisuga fusca. Next base: position 510,298 of record JAAWXA010000072.1, read on the forward strand.
AAAACTGAGGGAAAGAAAAGATCTGGGACTAGCTTGTTAAATCTCTACTGAAATAATTGGGACATTTTCCAGCAACCCTGAAAGGAAGGGGCCTGCTGTAATCTCAGACAGAGCTCCAGCAAATCCGTTGCAGTTCCTGTGGGGTCCATGAGGCTGCAAAGCTTTCCAAGCACAAACGTGTCAGTTACTGTCATTCAAAAGAAAAAAAAAAAAGCAAAAGAATGAAATAATTTAGAGAGACTAAATATTTTAGGTGAGGCAAGCTCAGCTGGGTTTTTGTGTAGACAAATCAATATTTTTGAGGATAATTGTGTTGTGCAGCTAGAGGAACTCTGCCTACACCACCTAATTAGTTGAACCTAAATCCAGTCTAAGGAAGAATGTGATTCTCCAAATTGCCAAAAGTTAGCTTATGGAGACCTTCACTTGCCCAAAAATGGTATTTTCTTGTTGTGAAGAGAGTAGCTTTCTCCTGAATATTCCCAGTACCCCATACTGGTCTGCTAATGAGTTACTGGAAGAGTATCCCACCTGGAAAGAACACTGCTGGCAGTGCCACCAGCAGGTTGGTTGTTTTTTTTTTTAAGATCTCCCTCAGATAGTGACTCATCCAGTCTTGAACTGATTTTATTTTTTTTAATCTGAGGCCTCAGATGCTCCCCACCCATCGTGACAGTGTCCAGAGCTGCTGCAGGGGATGGGGTGCAGTCAGCCAGGTCCCTCCTCTGTGCTGGCACTCCAGGTTTTTGTTCTTCCATTTGGTGGCAGGTCATTGCTTTACCCACCATCCACAGCCCCATTAGCAGCCAGCATCCCTGTGCCAGTTCCTGAGCAAGGGACATGGTTGGCTTCTCCTCTGAGGCAGACACTTGTCACTTCTGAGAAAGCCCCATTGCCCCCCAGCACTCAGGTGCCAAAGTTGGGCTCTTCATTGCCAGCCCAGTGTTCAGCTGGGCAGAGCCACCACACACTCCAGCAGCCTTTGAGACCACATCCTGCCCAGGATACAGAAATTTCCTCTGGAGTGGAGCAGTGAAGGTGTCTGGGGTTCAGGATTCACAGCTCACCCTCTGCCTCTCTGCTTTTCTGTGGTTGTGTGCAGCCAACAGCCTCCACCTCTGACAGGTCTCCAAGGCCTCACCAGCTTTTGGGGTTGGTGGCAGGTCCTCTCACGTGGGTCTGAGGGCCACCCAGGCCCATTCCTGCAGCTGTGCTTCACATCTGCTCTCCTCCTCATTCCCACTGAGAGGTGAGAGCAGTGGCATGGAGTGCCAGGAGAGGAGCTGGGTCCTTCTCGTTGTGCAGTCCTTTCCTCTTGGGGGATTTTGGTGTCTTCCCATGAAAAGGAGATTGTTGTGTCGTTGACTTGGTTTTTCATGACCTCTTAGTAGCTTTTTCTTTTATTCATGTGGTTGATGTTGGAACAAGGCAGCATCACAGCTAGTTTGAAGGCATTTTAGCTTGGTTCCACAAGTCATTCCTCCCCACCTTTTGCCTTAAGTGGGTTTAACTATTTGTGCCCTAAAATAGAAAGCAAATAATTACAGAGAAATATTTTCAGCTTGAATAATAGATTGCAGATTAACTATTAGGCTTTCTCCCCCTCCCACAACTGCTTTATTTTTATACGAGTCCAATAATGTGTTGAAGTGTTGGCCAGAGGAGGGGTTCTGGCCCGGATAGCAGTTGGCAGCAGGGCTGGGGAGGGTCTGCCTGGTGCAGGACCCCCTGGTCAGTGCCATCCAGCTGGGTGCCTGTCACCTCCCCAGGCACAGCCCTGTCCTGAGCAGGACAAAGCAAAGACTGTGAGTGGAGATGGGGGCAGCCCGGGGGCTCAGTCACTGTCTCAGCTGCTAACATGAATAACTCATTCCATGACACCCCCACTGGTTTTGTTCCCCCCCTCATCTTCTTATCCCTGTTTATTTTAAATGTCAGTAGGTTTACAGATCTGAATGTGAACTGTAGGTAAAGGAAGCCAGGTGGTGTCTGTGGGTTTGGGGTGGTTCTTCCTTCCAGGACAGGTACCCAAAGCTCTGCAGTGTCACTCGTTGGCTTTTCCTGGGGCAGGTGCCTGTCCTGGGAGGCTGGATGGTTTGGCAAGGGGGTGGGTAGGGGGTGTTGCTGGGTCCATGCAGAGTGTTGTATCTTTTGTTACTCCCAGAAAATGTAAATGTGTCTTGCTGACAACTCAGTGCAGTAAATGTCTCTGCAGGAGTGTGTGTTTCATTATTCAGCTTTTATTTGCAGTAAGCCAGGTAGCTACCAAATGTGTTCCTCTGCTTAAATTTCCTGTTACCCATCCCTTTCTCCAGGCTTAGGAGGTGATATGCAGCCTCTGCAGAACGTACTATAACTCTCTTGTGCTTCCAAGCTTGTCTGTTAACACTTCTGACATTTTTCCTTTTATGATTCCAATGCTTTGTATGATGTGAAGCTGTGTATGACTGTTAAATAAACCACCTTAATAAACATCTCAAACTAACCTCTCAGGAGTTGTACTGTGGTGAGAATCTTCTTGGGCTCTGCTGCTTGTTCATAGGTGAGATCTGCAGGTTGTGCCTCTGCTCCTCCAGCCCCTCTGCTCTTATTTCTGAGAGGGAAATAGCTGAAACTGGAACAGTCTGCTGCCTGGGCAGATGTTTGGAAACATGGCTGTTGAAGAATCAGTTAGGTAATAGATTAAAATGAAAATTATTTCAATGAGCCACTTGATTCTGTTGGTGGGGGGGAGGAGGGAGGGGAGGAAGAGAAGGAAAATTTCTTCCTGCAGCGCTCAAGGAGCGAAAAGCCAACAGGGGAGGGGTGGATGCTCATTGCCATCCTGGGCCCACAAGGTACTTAACATCTGCATGTATCAACTAGCCAGGAAAAACAGTGTTTGTGGCAGTGCACCTCCTCTGCCTTAAGGGGTCTGATTTCCTGAGGATTCACAGAAAAATGAAACGTCTGTGGGGATGGGCACTGAGCAGTGTTTCTGAGTGTCTGGGTGTACATGGGAAGCATTTCACTGCCACCCCAGCTGAGGTTCAGTCTTTGCTCTTTGCTATCCAAACCCCCTTTTGCTGCTGAATAAGTTGCTAGTGCACAGATATTTTAAAAACAAACAAAAAAAAAGATCAAACAAAGCCCCCCACAACCCAATTCCTTATGTATGTGGCATCTGGTAACTAGGACACTGAAAGGTGTGTTTTCCTAATTAAAGCTGCTTTTCCCTCTTTTACCTGCCTGTGTATTTCCCATTTGATGCAAGTTTTTATTTATAAAGGCTTTTAATACTTTCTGGTCTTCAGGGAGAGCTCTTTAGGCTTTTAGGTGGGGTCTGCATCCAAGCGTGTTCGCTCAAGGAGAGTTCATGTTTTCTGATGCTTCAGTCTAAAAAAAGCAGCAAGCTGAATAATTCAGGAGGCTTGTTGGGCTCTTCAGACAGCCATGACTAAGAGGTTTTCTCAGTGTGTGTCTGATTATTTTGGGGTGATTATTTTTAGGTCTGAGCTGGAAGGGGAAGGTGGGTGTCTGGAGGAAGCTGCTCTGGCAGCCAGGGGTGGGGGGCAGAGGGTGGGGGGTGTTTGTGCTCCTTGATTCCTGGGGAGGATCCAGGGGGGAAGCAGAGGCAATGGCAGGATGGGATGTGCTGCTTCCCCTTCCCCCCTGGAGGATGAAGGTTTGTGCTCTGCTGGGCACCTCTCATGTGGGCTCTGAAGGACCCTCATGGCTTTCTGTGATGGCACAATCCCAGCTCAGCAGCAGTTCAGAAAAGCTTAAAGCCACTTTCCAGCTGTTGACCTTTATAAACACTGAGAATGAAGGAAAATCATGGAATGGCTGAGGCTGGCAGGGACCTGAGAGCTCATCTGCTCCAACCCCCCTGCCCTGGGCAGGGACACCTCTCATCCAGCCCAGGTTGCTCCAAGCCTCATCCAACCTGGCCTTGAACACCTCCAGGGAGGGGGCAGCCACAACTTCTCTGGGCAATCTGTTCCAGAGTCTCAGCACCTCCTGCTGAAGAACTTCTTCCTCAGATCCAGGCTGAACCTCTTCTCCTGCAGTTTCAATCCATTTCCCCTTGTCCTCTGGCTGGACACTCTGAGGAAAAGTCCCTCTGCAGCCTTCCTGGAGGTTCCCTTCAGGGCTTGGGGGGCAGCTCTAAGGTCCCCCTGGAGTCTTCTCTTCTCCAGGATGAAGGGGTCAGGGTGAATGTGCAGCACAGAGCTTTGCTGGGACAACCCCAGTGCTGTGAAAGCCCTTTCCATGCTTGGGTTAAATCAGGGGCTCTGGTCCTACCATGGGGAAGTCTTTGGTGGAGCATTGCCTGGGGGGGGACAGGGTGGCCGTGCCCCCAGATGACTGTGCCAGGTGACTCAGGAGCCCACCAGGGCACAGATCTGTCACTTCAGTTGCATTTCATGGACACAGCTCTTCTGTGTCCTCTGCCCACGTGCAGGTTTAATGTACCTGAGGGGTGCTGGAGCTCCTGTCAGCTGGAAAGGTGCACGGTCAGCTGCTCTAACTTGAAGCACACATCCTGTCCTGCAGCAGCCTGGCATTAAAACATTGCAGGTCTGTGCTAAAGGTATTGTATTTAAGAGCTTTCATTCCTTGAGTCTCTCTTGCTCCTCCACATCTCGGGTCCTTTCCAGCCTCAGTGATTCTCTGACTTGAATAGTCACGTTCTGTGTGGGTGTGATGTGGGTGTACCTGGGCCTCAGTGAAGGAGGATGTCCCAGAGCCAGTCACTCGTGTTCTCTACATCCTTCTTTCTGTTAAGATATCCTGAATTTTGTAAGCACTCAGGTCAGGATGCTGGTTTCATCTGCACATTAGAATGACCATATGAGCCTTTGATCTCACAAGAATAACTTACTGGAGAACTGTGACTTGTCTGTGGGGACAGGGAGCAAGATGCTGCTAACACAGGAGATTCAGCCTAAACCTAAGCAAAAACTAGTTTGCTGTGGGGGCAGCAGAGCACTGGGACAGGCTGCCCAGAGAGGCTGGGGAGTCTTCTCTGGAGACTTTCAGAACCCATCTGGACATGTTCCTGCATTATCTACTGCCTGTGATCCTGCTCTGGGGGGGAGATGGACCAGATGATCTTCCCTAGTCCCTTCCAACCCCTGTCATTCTGTGACTGTGACAGGAAAGCACTGGTGGGCTGTGGTGGTGGCACAAAGCAAAGCTGGGAGCTGAGGAAGGGGGAGAGGTAGGAATTAACAAGGAGGTAGGGTTTCAGAAAGTCAGAGGCCTTTTCTACCCAGTGTTACTTCAGGTGCCTAAAAAACTGCTTTCTGGTGCATGAATCATAGAATCCCACATGGGTTTGGGTTGGAAAGGACCTTAAATCCCCCCCAGTGCCACCCCTGCCATGGTCAGGGACACCTCCCCCAGCCCAGGGGGCTCCAAGCCCCATCCAACCTTCAACACTGCCAGGGATGGGGCAGCCACAGCTTCCTTGGGCAACCTGGGCAACCAGGGGCTCAGCACCCTCACCCATGAAGGACTGTGGGTCCTGGAACCCGCTGCAACTCACTCCCAGTGAATGCTGGAACTGGTGGCTACTGGGAATGCATTGAAAGCTCCAGTGATGGCTGAGTAAAAGGAAGGGCCTTTTTATTGTTGAAAAAAATGTTCCCATGGCTGTGTCTCTCTGGAGTGGTGTTTCCCCAGCAAGCTGCTTTTAATGTCTCAGCTTGGAAGGTGGAAAGGACCCTGACTTGACTCGTGGAATAAAAAATAAAAAAGCTTCTAATTAAGCAGTACATATGTTGAGAAGGATGTTAAAAGCTTTATGGTGAGGCTTAGGGAGATTTAAAAAATGTTAATACAAAACCTTTGGTTTTTGTAGTGTGTTTAAGAGTCATTCCAGGAAGCATCTGACAGCTGGATGAATCAATTTGGTTTTTTACAGAGCTTAATTTCCTGAGCAAGTAGCTGTGACTTCAGACACTCAAGCCATGAGCTTTCGAGCTTGTATCTTGAATTTTGTAGCTTATTAATGCATTGAAACCAACTGATTTGTATGAAGGATGCAGAGTAATAACTAACAGACAGTTAGAACTCTGCTGTTCTCTGTGGGTACCTGAAGTTCATCAGCCTTTACACAAAAGCAACTTTGCTGTTTCTCAGAACTTGGTTTCTGTGGTATTTGTGTACACCTAATCCTCTGGTTGGACACTGAAGTAACCTTTTATAGCAGAGTTTTTGAAGCAGGCAGAAAAGAGATGGAGGTTTATTGCTTAAAACAAGAAGGACCTCTTGCCCCTGCTGCTTTATAACCCAGAGATGGGTCATGTTTTTATCCTGCAGTGACATTACCCACTTTTCCTTTAATTACCTTGTCTCTCTGGGACTGAGCCCCAGGTTACAAAGATACTTTCTTATTTTTCCCCTCTATTGCCTCAGACAGCATCCTGTTTCTCTTCTTGCTTATCCTGATAGCTAATACTACAATTTTTGCAGTGACCCTTGGGATTGCTCAGATTTATGTGCCCGGGAGACTTGTCAAAGGAAAATAAAACAAGCAATCATAGTGGAAAACACACAGCAAAATTAAACTTAGTCTGAATGCTTCATCATCACCTTTTTGCTAGGTTGGGTTAATTATTTAGGGTTGGACCAGATGATCCTTGAGGACCCTTCCAACCTGACATTCTGTGACTGTATTTAGCTTAACAATGAGAATTTCTCTCTCCTCTTAGATCAGTTGGCTAAATATTTGCCTTTGAGTTAGTAATATGGCCAAGCCCTAGGGATGAGCTCCTGAGCTAACAGCAGAAAGCAAAGAGGAGCTGCAGGATGTGGCCATGGCTCTCCTGCAGGAATGGGCAGGAGTGGGGCAGGGAGCAGAGCCCCAGGGGAAGGGGCTTTGGGGGGAACATTTCTCCTGCTCCAAGCTGCAGTCTCCTCTTCCTTTTTTTTGGTTTTTTTGTTTGTTTGTTTTTATCTCCTCTTCCTGTTCCAAACCAGGGGGTCTGCTTGTAAAACCAACCGATTAATAGGGGTTTATCCAGCTTACAACCAAAATTCAGAAAGAATTGTCTGCTGGGATGTTGGTGTGGCTTTGGGAGGTCGTGTGACATGTGCTAAATCTGAACCTGGGAGTCAGGAAACTTCCCTAATCCTGGCTGTAGTTGTAGCTCACTCGGAGGCCTTAGCTCTTTAATCTTCTTCCATTTCAGTCCCATCACTGAAAATAGGGTAAGGCTGATTACATTGTGCATTTTATCTTTTCTAGCTAGACTGCATCTGTTGTTATCTCAGCATTCTCGTTTCAGTGGTGTTGACAAGTCCTAAGGTAATCTTGGATTAATCTGACCATTTCTGGAAAAGGGGAAGCTTGTTGTTCTGAAAGGTCTCTGGATGGGGTGAGGCTGAGCCAGAGGAGCTGTTTGGAAGCTGGTGGTGAGAGCAGATCTCCACCTGGGAGCAAGGTTATGTTTAAATGGCTGAGTAACTGGCAGTTCAACTTGGGTGCTTAGCAAGCTGGCTGGTGGAATTCCCTCATTAAACCCATAAAACTGCTCTCTGTGCAAACGGGTTTCAAGCAATTCACTTAGCCTTGCATTAATAATTCACTAAAAAAATAATTAGAAATACACTCATCAGTAATCCCCCTTTTTGCAAGGTCCTAATTCTGGGACACTTTGTGCAGCTCATTGCCATCTCCAACCCATCAAATCCCAAATGCACCTTCAGTGCAGTTTGTGCTTCTGAAATACTGCATCTTCTGTGCTGGTGTAGCAGTATGGGAAAAGAAAGCTTTACAGCTTGCAGACTTACCAAGCTGAAATGGGACCTGAAGGATGCTCAGGGTCCTGTTGTCCTCCCCTAGCCCAGGGAGCTCTGTCTGCTCCCATCTGAGTGAGTCCTCTCCCTTTGGGTGATGCTGCAAGTGAGACTGACCCTGTTCTTGGAGACTGGGTGTGCAAATTGCAAGGGGTGATGAGTTTTAGAGTCTGTGTCCTGGGCTGCATCCCTGCAGTGTGAGCAGCAGGGCCAGGGAGGGGACTNGCAGAGAGCCAGAAGGTCTCCCCTCAGCCTCCTCTGCTCCAGGATCAACACTCTCAGGGCCCTCAGCTGCTCCTGAGCAGACTTCTTCTCCAGACCCTTTGTTGCCCTTCTCCATTTGCTGATTTTATATTTTAATCTCATTTCATCAGACCCCTTTCTGCTTTCTAAAATGCAGAACAAAAATGTCAAGCCCGAGTTATTGTTTTCTCTCTTTTCAAACTCTTAACAAATAATTCTCCAGCGAGATAATTCCCCTTTTGACATTGCCTTGCCACTTGTCACTTAGCCAATTTTTTATTTACCTTTATGTCATTTCCTTGTGTCTGCAGCTTCCCTAACGTTTCCCCTGGCTACAGATAAAAATACTTTGCTTTCAGCTAAGTCTTCTATACTTTGTCTAGAAAATCTGCTATGTTACAGCTCACACATGAACACTCTCCTGTTTTTCAGTGATGCAAATGGTTTCTCTTTTAAAATGTCACTCATGTGAAACAGCTTTGTAAGGTTTTAAGGACTTACAGCCAAAATAACTGAATCTGCTTGAAAAAAAATATAGAAAAATCTGTATTTTTATGTGAGTTACTTGATATTTCAGATAGTTAATGCAATATTGTATTCTACTGAAGCCACAGTCCCAGATTAAGTGTAAATTGATACCTAATAATCATTAAAAGGTCCAAATTAGAGCTGCCCAGTTTAGCAGCTGAGACTTGAGGGAGATTAGATTCACCTGGGCAGACCTTCAGTTCAGCAGAAACATTTATGTAAGGTGATTATGGGTCTCGGGTACCAGGGGTGGTACCTGGTGTTGGTTATAGAGGAGCTGGTGGTAGAGGTTTTGTCCATTTTTGTACCTCTTATTCTTTAGGCTGCTCATTAAAGTCATTTATTTGGAAGCTGACCTTGGAAGCAAATCCTGCTTGTTGAAGGGGTAATGGCAGCACTGCTGAGCTTGCTGTTTGCTCTTCAGGATTCTGGGTGGTTGAAGGTTGTAGGATCCTGCATGTGGCGTCATCCCTGCTCTAGAGCTGGACAGTTGACCTGGGATCTCATAGTACTGGTAAAGAAAGTGCTGTGGGAAAAGGCCTTGGCTCCCATGAGTTGTGTTTCTAAAGGTCAGAGGGTTTGATAAAACAGAAAATCTGAACATCCTGTGAGGTCTGCCATGGACTGGTAACTGAGGTCTGTTAGGACTTCTGGAAAAGCCAAAGAATCAACAGGAAACAAAAGGTTAGTGAGGCTGTTCCCATTACAATAATATTTTACCCCTTTCTACTTTCTGGCAGTTTTCAGTTCACCCTCCTGGCTGGGTTGGTCAGTCCTGTTCTCAGGAGGGCTCCCACTCCCTGTGCCCTTCTGGATGGGCTCTTCCTCTCCTGACTGCTGCAGCTGAAACTGCAGGATCAGGGATGATGTTGTTGCTGAGACTGAGGCTCTTCTGTCAGCAGAACCTTCCATCCTGCTTCGTAAGAATGGTTCAGTGTTAAATTTCAGTGAAGGGAACACACCCAGCCAGGGCAAGGTGTGTGAAGCCAGGCTGAGAGAGTTGGGGGTGTTCAGCCTGGAGAAGAGAAGGCTGCAATGGGGAGACCTTAGAGCACCTTCCAGTGCCTGAAGGGGCTCCAGGAAAGCTGGGGAGGGACTGGGGACAAGGGCCTGGAGGGATGGGAGCCTGGAGGGGGAAGGGTTTCCAGCTGCAAGAGGGGAGATGGAGAGGAGATCTTGGGGAGGGAGAACTTGTTTGGGGTGAGGGTGCTGAGCCCCTGGTTGCCCAGGTTGCCCAAGGAAGCTGTGGCTGCCCCATCCCTGGCAGTGTTGAAGGTTGGATGGGGCTTGGAGCCCCCTGGGCTGGGGGAGGTGTCCCTGACCATGCAGGGAGGTTGGGACTGGGTGCTATTTAAGGTCCCTTCCAACCCAACCCAATCTGGGGTTCTAGATGCTCTTCTTGTCACCATTTCTGTTGCTGAACACTGTGAGCTATCTCCCTTCCTTCATGTGATGTGATCAAAGCTCACCTGGATCTGTCAGAGTTGGTCCCTCCTCAGTCTGAAGCTGCTCTTTGCTGCTGTAATGAAGAGGGCAGTTCATGGTTCCTGTGAGAGGGAGATGCTGAGGTATTTGAACAGGAGGCTGCTCCCATAAATCTTACAGTTCATTTTTTTGCAGCAGCCAATAGCAAAATAAAATTTTAAAAAATTTTTTAAAAAGGGGGGCAAGATAAGCTGCTTCCTGGAGATGACTGGGAAAAAGTTGAAATTTCTTAACTGACATCTGGCTGCTTGCATTTAATCAATTTCTGTTAAACTGTGCAAGATTAACAGCTCCCTTAGGAGTGATCATAGACAGTGGGGGCTGTAGATATTTCTGCAGACAATTGATGCTGTAGGCAGCTCTGAGATGAGAAATGGCTTAGCAAGGCACTGACGTGCCATGAGACTCTAGGAAGTGAACAAAACACAGCTCATCCCCCCCAAAGAAAAAATTATCTGGGAGGGAGGCTTGGTGTAGCTTTGTCATGCAGCTTACTATGTTATTTAACCTTTTTCCTTTTAACTGGAGCACTGTGTTTGCCCTGTCTGTTCTGAGAACAGAATTGTCTGTCCTTCTCTGGGACAAGTTAGTTTTTCCATGCCCTCAGGTTAGTCTGGCTGCCTGAAAAACCAAAGAGCCTGGCTGAACTCTGCCTTTCTCTGCTCCTTCTGAACTGCTGAGGATTTAGCATTTCAGAGGGTTGGTAATTTCCTCCGAGATGTCTCTGGGAGTAAGTCATGGCATTTTATTGGAGTCCTTCTTTCTGGAGCCCTTTCCCTCAGTGCAGATTCAGCCTGGCTGTTTGCCAGCTTCAGGAGGAAAATGCAGTGGCAGTCAGTGGTGATGCCACATGGGGAGTGTGGGGAGGGCTGGGAGGAGAACTCTGCTTTCCTCAGCCAACCCTTCAAATTACTGCTTCCCAGCCCAAAACTGGCAGGCAGAGAGTCAGGACCCGAGCTGTGGCAGTTGGCCAGCAGAAAGCTGTCCTGGGTCTCATCAGCAATCTGGAAGGGCTGTAGGAACTGTTCCCTGTTAATGGGATTTGGCAGAGGAGAAGGGTTAGAGGTGTCTGGGTTCTGGAGATGATGCCACATATTCTGCCTTAATTGGCACACAGCTTTTGTGCTTTAAAATCTCTTTTCTTGGTGCCAGTGTGAGACGTGCTGCTGGGTATAAAGGCCAAGGGTGTTCCTGATAGCAGAGAACAAGCATCTCATCTCCAGCATGTTCAGGTAACAGGAATCTGGCTGCTTGCTTCAGTCCAGTGTGCCTGAGGTGTGGAGTGAGTCTGTGTTCTCCGTGGCTGGGAAAAGATGCTTCTGCTTGTTTCTTATTTCTGTCTGTGTGTAGAACAGGATTCTGGTTGTACTGCAAGGTTCAGGGGTCACGTTGTCTCTGTTCCCAGTCCAGAGGGACTCCTGCCTGCCAGGGCAGCATCCTGCTTGCTGCTGTTGCTCTGGCTGCAGTGGGGGCTCACAGCATGGAGAAGACCCAAATACAGACCCAGATAAATTTAATTTGTAGGCAAATATTGTTGGAGGGGGAGAGTACCAGACATGGGAGACCAGAATGACTCCTTAAAAAGACTGACTGTGAGATGTTGGTGGCATCAGCTTTTCTTGGGTGAAGCTGAGAGAGTCTTTGGAGCCAAACCCTCTGTGATAGATGCAGGTGCTGGTTCTTCAGACCATCTTGGTACTCTTCCCCTCTCAGGTTATTTCTTTCAAACGAGCTGGGTCAGTACATTAGAGCTGATCACACCCTCAGCCATTTCTGTTGTAAATGTGTATTCTGCAACCCATGGGCTTTGTTTAAATGTAAGGCTATAAATGTTTAAATGTAAAGCTCCACGGAGAAAGCCCTTGGAGTCCTGGTGGGCAGGAAATCCTCCCTGGGTCAGCAATGTGCCCTGGTGGGCAAGAGGCCAATGGGATCCTGGGGGGCATCAGGAAAAGTGTGTCCAGCAGATCCAGGGAGGTTCTCCTCCCCCTCTGCTCTGCTCTGCTCTGCCCTGGGGAGACCAGCCCTGGAATCCTGGCTCCAGTTTGGGGCTCCCCAGTTGCAGAGAGCCAGAGATCTACTGGAGAGAGGCCAAGGGAGAGCTGGGAGGGTGCTGAAGGGACTTGAGCATCTCTGCTGGGGAGAAAGAGTGAGAGCCCTGCGGCTGTTGAGGCTGGAGAAGAGAAGGCTGAGAGGGGATCTGCTGAATGTCCATCAATATCTGAGGGGTGGGGGGCAAGAGGAAGGGGCCAATCTCTGTTCAGGGGTGCCCAGGGATAGGACAGGGAATCCTGGGTTGAAGGTAGAAGATGGGAAGTTCCAGCTCCAGATGAGGAGAAACTTGTTGGCTGTGAGGGTGAGGGAGCCCTGGCCCAGGCTGCCCAGAGAGGTGCTGGAGTCTCCTTCTCTGGAGCCTTTCCAACCCCCCTGGATGTGTTCTGTGT
>JAAWXA010000072.1:529994-656197 GCA_038090715.1 Florisuga fusca
CTAGAAGTGTTCACCAAAATCATCAGGGCTGGTTTGGGGTGCAACCTCCCCTGTGTGTTCCAAGAATGTCCCACCCTCTTCCCACCTCCATTTTCCTTCCATATCACTTCCATTTTCAAATTTCTCTTCTTCTGTTCTTTCTCCCAAGCACCCCCTCCTGCCTGCAGCTCCTTTCTCATCAGAAATCATCTTGTTCAGCTTTGAGAAGAGAAGGCTTTGGGGTGACCTTATTATGATGTTCCAGTACCTAAAGGGAGGATACAAAGCAGATGGAGTGTCCCTGTGTCCAAGGAGTCCCATGGACAAGACAAGGGGCAATGGGCACAAGGTGCTTCTGGGGAGATTCCCATTGGACACAAGGAAAATTGAACACAAAGAAATTTTTTCCCCAGGAGGACAGTCAGACCTTGGAATGGTCTCCCAGGGGAAGGGGTGGATTCCCCCCCTTGGGAAAGTTTGAAGTCTCAGCTCCATGGGTGCTGAGACATCTCAGATCAACAATAATATGAGAAGGGCTGGGGCAGATGGGCCTTGAGGTCCCTTCCCACCTGACATTCTGGGATTCTGCATCCAAGCTGGTGACCACCAGCAGTCCCTTGCCTTGGGCCCATTCAGTGGCTGCGATGCTCTCAACCCTGACCAAGGAATCTGTTTGCCTTTAGCTCTTTTTTTGAGCTGTTGCCAGGGAAGTTTCACAAAAAGCATAGTGTTATTTCTGAAAATGAGTCCCATAAACAAGGATGAATATGACCTCCCCGTGGAGATTTGGGGTTTACTTTAGTGGCTGGGAGATCAGCCAATGAAATGGAAATACCAGAAAGCATTATCATAATTATCCTATGGACTCCTCTGGGGGCAAAGAAGGTGGGGGGTGGAGGTGGGGAACACTGAACCAAAACTGATTTAACAGCCTCTGGAATTGCCTTGTCATTGCACCCTTTCCCTGCTTGGCCTGACTCCTGCTCTGCATTTCTGCTTTCTTAGAAGAAAAGGGGACAAAAAACACACAAAACATTTCTAGATCATCTCCCCACAAGGAACCTTTTTTTTTTTTTTTGCCTTCCTGGCAAAAAATTTAAAAAAAAAATAAATACAGTGCTGGGAAGCTGAGAGGTGATAAACATTGAGAAACAAAAGCAGGAGGGGGTTGATTGCAAACCAGGGGAGTCCAGGTGGGAACCTGCATCCCTTCCAGCTGCACCAAGGCTGGAACACCAGGTTTGAAGGGCAAAATTGTACTTTTTTTACCTCCCTGAGTGGTGCTCTGCCTCCCTGCATCCCTTCAGCTTATACAACTTCAGTGCCAAGCTCACTTGGTGCAGGGATTCATGGGGAAGCAAGTTAGGGAGGATGGGATGGAATAAATTAGGGATGGGAAGGGATTTGCTGTCAACTCTTGCAGAGTGATGAACTTCTGCAGGGGCACAACCACCTCTTGCTCCCAAAATGTTGGAATTTGAGAGATGTACCTGTCTGTAACACCATTTCTGACTTCCCTCTGGTGTTTCTCTTGCCTGCAGAGCTCATGCCAGCAAAAAATTCAGCTTCTAAGCCCCATGGATCTTCTCAGTGCTGCCAATGACTGCAGCCACCAGCTGCCCGAAGTGGAAAAAAAAATTAAAAAGGAAAAAAAACTTGAGGGTGGGATGAATTGCAGCTGATCTGTCTACCCAAATACTCAGTGACAATTAGGGGAACTCCGGGTGAACACCTGAGGTTGGGACATCTCCTCATGGATGTCCCCAGTTGGCCAACAAGGCAGGGATTTTGTCAGCAAGAAGTGCTCGTAGAATCATAGAATGGTTTGGGTTGGAAAGGACCTTAAAGATCATCAAAATCAAATCTCCTGCCATGGGCAGGGACATCTCCCAGCAGCCCAGGGTACTCCAAGCCCCGTCCAACCCGGATGGATATTTGTCCCTTTCTGTTGGCTGATGAGCACCTGCAGAATGAGAGGTGTGGGGCTGCAAATGGGCTCAGAGCAGAGGTTCTGGGTAAAAGATGAGGGAAAGGAATATGAAAATTGTGGTGATCTGGATGAAGCATTTCTAGCACCTCCTCTCTCCTTTTTTTTTTTTTTTTTTTTTTTTTAGGGTCCTGAACAACAAGTGTAGAGAAAGCTGAGTGGATTTTTTGAGAGGGACAAACTGGACCATACCCTGAGTGTAGGTGGATGTTGCTGGATGCTCAGCAGGGCATGAGGTTTCTCTGGCCCCAGAAAGAAATAGAGGAGCTATAGATATTTATGAAAACAGCTTTATTCAGTCTGTCTTCTCTCCTAACAGATCATCCCCAGGAGCTGCCAGCTGGGCATGTTTAGGTGAAAAGACAGCACTTATGGTTGTCACCTTCCAGCTTTGGGTGACCAGAAGGTTTAAGACTTTCCTGCACCAGAATTTTGCATCCAGGCTACAGTGTTGAACAGCTACTGCCAGTTATGTTCTTTATTAATTTCCCAGGCCTAGTTTGAATCCTCTGATGTGTTCTGCTTCCAGGCACTCTCTTGTTTCTTTTAGATCTTGCTCTCTTCATCTTGTGCCACCCAGGCCTCAAATTCTGCAAAATTGTGGCTAATTAGCACCCTTTCTCTGCACCACCCAGCATCTTACAGACACTTCTCAGTCCAGTCTCTGCAGCTCCATCTCTCTCCTGACCCAAATCCACCCAAAATCCACCCCAAAACAGCGACTGCTCCACCAGCAGTAGCTCCCACCTCCTAAGAACTCCTGCAGCCCCTACCTGAAACCCTTTCAGGAAATAAAGTCACTTATTTGGCTGCCTGGGGATATTCAGATTCCACAAAGTTGGCGTCCTCAACTGCTAAGGATTTTAGCAGGGTTGTCCTGGGGTATTTTTGGATCAGGTGTTGAGATTGTTTGTCAAAGAAGCTTTGCCAAACCAGAGCCAAACGTGTCTCATACCGTGAGTGCATCTGTATTGCAAAGCTGTGGATTTCATTTACCCTTTGAGAGCCAGGATGGAAAGATGAGTAGGGAAGGGTTGTCTTAAGAGCAGAAGATCCAGAGGAAAATCAGATGCACACGGAAAAACAAACAAACAAACAAACAAAAACAAAAAAACAAAAAAACATTGGACTGGACATTTTTCAACAGGAAAAGTGTGTCCAGCAGATCCAGGGAGGTTCTCCTCCCCTCTCCCTCTGCTCTGCTCTGCCCTGGGGAGACCAGCCCTGGAATCCTGGCTCCAGTTTGGGGCTCCCCAGTTGCAGAGAGCCAGAGATCTACTGGAGAGAGGCCAAGGGAGAGCTGGGAGGGTGCTGAAGGGACTTGAGCATCTCTGCTGGGGAGAAAGAGTGAGAGCCCTGGGGCTGTTGAGGCTGGAGAAGAGAAGGCTGAGAGGGGATCTGCTGAATGTCCATCAATATCTGAGGGGTGGGGGGCAAGAGGAAGGGGCCAATCTCTGTTCAGGGGTGCCCAGGAATAGGACAGGGAATCCTGGGTTGAAGGTAGAAGATGGGAAGTTCCAGCTCCAGATGAGGAGAAACTTGTTGGCTGTGAGGCTGAGGGAGCCCTGGCCCAGGCTGCCCAGAGAGGTGCTGGAGTCTCCTTCTCTGGAGCCTTTCCAACCCCCCTGGATGTGTTCTGTGTGCCCTGCCCTGGGGGATCCTGCTGGGACAGGGCTTGGGCTGGATCAGCTCTGGAGGTCCCTTCCAGCCCTGAACATAATACGATTCTCTGATTCTGTTGTTTTGTTCAAACCAATTGGATACACAAATCTGAAAGGTGATGGTGAAGCACTGGAAGACTTAGTTCTATTTGCTGCTTGAACCCACAGAAAATGCAGTTCCCCCCAGACAGATGTTCCAGGTGGGTCACAAGGATGCAGCTAAAACACAGGCAAGCAGCTAACTTATTTTTATGGGACACTTCTATTTGCAGGGTCTTCAGTGCAAACTCCAGTCATAGCAGAACCCAGATTTTCTGGGTTTGTCTCTGAGAAAACTGAATGACTCTGTGCACTGCTTTAGAGCCCCAAATGACACAGTTAAACTCTAAAACTTCACCCAGCCTGTCCATTCTAATCCTTGCTGAAGGTCATCAATTCCACCGAGCACCAGAGGCACAAAGGGTATTTTGGGAAGGGGAGCTGTGATTTTTGCCCATTGCAGGGGGATGACAAATGAAGCCAGAGGTTGGGGTGAGTGCTGAGTTCAGGGCTGTGGCTCTGCTCTCAGGGTGTTTGAGCTGCACACTGGGGTGGCTCTGAGCTCTCCAGTGTCACCAGCACTGCTGGAAACTGGGACACTGAGGGTGTTTGTTAATGAACTCAGAATACATCTGATTTAGTTAAGGAGACACAACCAAGGGAGCATGAAGCTGGGAAGATGTTCTGGGGTAATCAGATTCTAACTGCTGGAGGTAAAGGGGTGATGTCTTTAGTAATGAGCAGCTTGAAGAAGGTGCATTTTCCTGTCTGTTCTCATGGGCTGTTTCACTGCTGCCTCTCCTTGATGGTTACTAAAAAAATTTCTTCTAAATTCCATGTTAAAATACTGTGGGAATGACATACAAGCAATTGTTCTGTGCAGATGTTGGCTCTGAGGTGAAGGAAACACTTCCAGCCCCCTAACAATTGTCCCAGTAAACTTGTGGTGAAGTTTGTTTTGAGTCTCAAAAATTAGAAATGGTTCTGATTAAACAAAATGAAAATATAAACTCAGCAAATGGTGTTAGCAGGAGGGCAGCAGGGCTGGGGAAGGGTCTGGAGCTGCCAAGGAGCAGCTGAGGGATCTGGGGGGGTGTTCCTTTTCCTTCTAGGTTTTGAGCCAAACTATTGGAATTCTTAATTTCTTTGCAATATTCAAGCACATTTTAATACTCTTGTCCATCTTCCAGTCCCAAGTCATCATTCCTTATTGGTTATCCTGGGATGCTGCTGGGAGCTGCTGGGGTGTTTTGCTGGGGTCCTGCTGTGGGCTGATGGTGTGTCCTGTGCTCTGCCAGCCCTTGCCTGTCCTGCTCCTGGCTTCTCTTGGCTCTTTGGGTCTCTCTGTATCTCACAGGGCAGCTCGACCCCTGTTTCTCTTGGAACCCCCTGTTCATGGCACAGATCCTGTTAGTTCATTGCTTTGGTCCCTTGCATGAACTTCATAGTGTCAGATGTTGTCTCGTGTTACCATGTGATACTCAAAATCACTGGATTTCTCCTGGATGGAATCAGAATAGAATCCTGAAATCATTTTGGTTGGAAAAGACCTTTGAGATCCTGGAGTCCAACCCTTCCCCCAGCACTGCCCAGTCCCCCCCAGCCCCTGTCCCCCAGCACCACATCTCCAGGCTCTGAAACCCCTCCAGGGATGATGGGGACTCCAGCCCTGCCCTGGGCAGCCTGGGCCAGGCCCTGACAACCCTTTCCAGGCATTGAGAAATTGTTCCCCAGCTCCAACCTCAACCTCCCCTGGCACAACTTGAGGCCCTTCCTCTTGTCCCATCCCTTGTTCCTGGGGAGCAGAGCCCGACCCCCCCTGGCTCCAACCTCCTCTCAGGGGGTTGCAGAGAGCCAGAAGGTCTCCCCTCAGCCTCCTCTGCTCCAGGATCAACACCCCCAGGGCCCTCAGCTGCTCCTGGGCAGAGCTCTGCTCCAGACCCTTTGTTGCCCTTCTCCATTTGCTGATTTTATATTTTAATCTCATTTCATCAGACCCCTTTCTGCTTTCTAAAATGCAGAACAAAAATGTCAAGCCCGAGTTATTGTTTTCTCTCTTTTCAAACTCTTAACAAATAATTCTCCAGCGAGATAATTCCCCTTTTGACATTGCCTTGCCACTTGTCACTTAGCCAATTTTTTATTTACCTTTATGTCATTTCCTTGTGTCTGCAGCTTCCCTAACGTTTCCCCTGGCTACAGATAAAAATACTTTGCTTTCAGCTAAGTCTTCTATACTTTGTCTAGAAAATCTGCTATGTTACAGCTCACACATGAACACTCTCCTGTTTTTCAGTGATGCAAATGGTTTCTCTTTTAAAATGTCACTCATGTGAAACAGCTTTGTAAGGTTTTAAGGACTTACAGCCAAAATAACTGAATCTGCTTGAAAAAAAAAATAGAAAAACCTGTATTTTTATGTGAGTTACTTGATATTTCAGATAGTTAATGCAATATTGTATTCTACTGAAGCCACAGTCCCAGATTAAGTGTAAATTGATACCTAATAATCATTAAAAGGTCCAAATTAGAGCTGCCCAGTTTAGCAGCTGAGACTTGAGGGAGATTAGATTCACCTGGGCAGACCTTCAGTTCAGCAGAAACATTTATGTAAGGTGATTATGGGTCTCGGGTACCAGGGGTGGTACCTGGTGTTGGTTATAGAGGAGCTGGTGGTAGAGGTTTTGTCCATTTTTGTACCTCTTATTCTTTAGGCTGCTCATTAAAGTCATTTATTTGGAAGCTGACCTTGGAAGCAAATCCTGCTTGTTGAAGGGGTAATGGCAGCACTGCTGAGCTTGCTGTTTGCTCTTCAGGATTCTGGGTGGTTGAAGGTTGTAGGATCCTGCATGTGGCGTCATCCCTGCTCTAGAGCTGGACAGTTGACCTGGGATCTCATAGTACTGGTAAAGAAAGTGCTGTGGGAAAAGGCCTTGGCTCCCATGAGTTGTGTTTCTAAAGGTCAGAGGGTTTGATAAAACAGAAAATCTGAACATCCTGTGAGGTCTGCCATGGACTGGTAACTGAGGTCTGTTAGGACTTCTGGAAAAGCCAAAGAATCAACAGGAAACAAAAGGTTAGTGAGGCTGTTCCCATTACAATAATATTTTACCCCTTTCTACTTTCTGGCAGTTTTCAGTTCACCCTCCTGGCTGGGTTGGTCAGTCCTGTTCTCAGGAGGGCTCCCACTCCCTGTGCCCTCCTGGATGGGCTCTTCCTCTCCTGACTGCTGCAGCTGAAACTGCAGGATCAGGGATGATGTTGTTGCTGAGACTGAGGCTCTTCTGTCAGCAGAACCTTCCATCCTGCTTCGTAAGAATGGTTCAGTGTTAAATTTCAGTGAAGGGAACACACCCAGCCAGGGCAAGGTGTGTGAAGCCAGGCTGAGAGAGTTGGGGGTGTTCAGCCTGGAGAAGAGAAGGCTGCAATGGGGAGACCTTAGAGCACCTTCCAGTGCCTGAAGGGGCTCCAGGAAAGCTGGGGAGGGACTGGGGACAAGGGCCTGGAGGGATGGGAGCCTGGAGGGGGAAGGGTTTCCAGCTGCAAGAGGGGAGATGGAGAGGAGATCTTGGGGAGGGAGAAATTGTTTGGGGTGAGGGTGCTGAGCCCCTGGTTGCCCAGGTTGCCCAAGGAAGCTGTGGCTGCCCCATCCCTGGCAGTGTTGAAGGTTGGATGGGGCTTGGAGCCCCCTGGGCTGGGGGAGGTGTCCCTGACCATGGCAGGGGGTTGGCACTGGGTGCTATTTAAGGTCCCTTCCAACCCAAACCTCTCTGGGTTTCTATGATAATCCTCTTCTTGCAGAAAACACGAGGATCCTTCTCATAACTCAGGCAGATACCTGCTCCGAGAAGCACTTCAGGGAGAAGTCTCTGAAACTGAACTCTTGTTCATATGTGCCTATGACAATGCTGTGGAAATAAGCCTTTTGTTTAAAATCAGAACCTCAAGTGCCTGAGATGGTAAAACGTGTGGAGTCCCTGGAGTGCAGCTCTAGATGGAGGCATCTAAAGAGGGGACCTGGTGGGAACTGTCCTGCAGCTGTGGTCCAGAGTGTTGCCCCTGATCCCTGAGACTTTTTTCAGTCCCATCTGAGATGTGATCACAAATTACTCACTTCCTGAGCATCTGACATTCCCAGCAGGAAGCAGGAACATGAGCACAAGCCTTGCTTGTGGGGAGCAATTAGAGGAGAGGGTGGGAGGAGTGCTTGCCGTGCAGCTCTGCTTCTTGCCTGCAATTTGTCATGAAGCAATCTCTGCTGAGGACACTTACTCCTCCTTATTTGGAAGAATGAGCAAGGGCAAAAACAATGTAATAAGGGGAAAGTCATAAAATAAGCTGTAACAATTGCAGCTTGGGTTTGGGTTTTTTTTTTAACTTGCAGATTTTATTTTTTTTTTTAAAGCAAAATGTGAACCCTGTGTTGAACTTTCAAGTTCCTGACTTGGCGTCTTCTCCAGTGAGGAGATAGTGGTTCTGACAGTCATTTTTTTAGCCTTCTGGATTATATAACAGCATGGAATTTCAGAAGGAAAGCAAGAAAATGTTTCTCGAATTGTCAGCACCCTCTGAGATGCCCTGTGGTTTCTCCAGGACCTGTAATATATTCCTGATCCTCTTTCTCCCCATCTGACTTCTCCACTGGGGATTTTAATTTGCTTCTCATTGGAGCAAATTAAAGTATTTAGAGCAATCTCAGTCAGATTTGGTTTCAGCAGTAGCTCTGGGTAGTTAAGCCCTTATCTTCCCCAAAGCCAGAAGTCATTTTCCTCCAAAAGCTGCATCTGAAGTGCCTGTGAAGGCTTTGGAGGCTGGAAGGGACATCTGACATCTCTGACATCTCGAGTCCACCTCCCTGCTCAGAGCAAGGAAACCCCAGAAGGCAGCTCAGGCTCTGTCCAGATGGGGTTTGAGCTGTCTCCGAGGATGGAGACTCTAAAACCTCTCTGGGCAACCAGTCCAGTGTTCAGTTTCCTTCAGATTTTTGTAATCACAAGTAAAACAATAATGTACAACAATACACAGCAATATAATAATAGGAATAATAGTAGTAGTAGTAATAGTGTAATAGTTGCCTCTATTCCAGTTGGATAAGGGGAGAATCACTGGGCAGAAAGTAACTGGTTTGGTGGCTCTGGTTGTTCTCCATCAAGGCTGCCAGCTTGGTGCTTTCTATGTTTATTAAATGCAAAATCTTCTTTTAGTTTTGAGCTCTTATCTATGTATGAACCTCGGTGTGAACTTGCCTCAGCAGGCTGGGCTGCATCCTTTTCCATGTTTATCCCTTAGATTTTGGGTATCTCTGGAGCTTGTCTACAGCACACACTCACAGGGATTTTAAGCCCCTTTGCTCTGATAATAAAATGTTGAGAAGGTATTCCAGTGAGGAACTTGAGTTTACTCTGAAGGGACTGAAGTGCACCAAGGGAGCACTGAGCATCTTCACAGAATCACAGAATCATCTTGGAAGTGGTACTGGGGACCCTCTAAGGTGAGGCTCCTGTTTGCCTTCCCCTTCGTTGTGCAGCAGTGTCCTGAGGAAGGGAAGGGCAACCCCGAACATCTCAGCTGCCTCTAGGGCTTTTTACCTGAAGTTCCTCATGCCCTAACACCTCTGGTTAGCAGGGTGGTACCTCTGTGTGTGTGCCTGAAAAAAAATCAGTGGGGACACAGGCAAATGTCTCATGGGTCTATAAGCCTGGACTAGGAAGCTGCAGCCTGCACTGGAGTGCAGCTCTGCAGAGCCTCAGCCACCACCTGAGTGCTACCAGACCAACTCCAGATCTCAGAGTATGATCCATGAGGATGAGGAGAGGACTGGAGGAGCTGCCATATGGGGAGAGGCTGAGAACTGGGTTTGAGCAGCCTTAAGGGAGACCTTATTACCTTAAAGGGTTCTTACAGGGTGGCTGCCAAGAAGATGGAGACTCCCTTGTTCCAAGGACTCACATGGAGAAGACAAGGGGTAATGGGTACAAGTTACTCCTGGGGAGGTTCCCATTGGACTCCAGAGGAAAACTTTTCACTGTGAGAACAAGGAGACATCAGACTGATCTCCCAAGGGAAGTGGTGGATTCCCCTGCACTGGCAGTTTTATGACTCAGCTTGGCAGGGTGCTGGGACACCTCATTTTGGTGGAACTTTTACCTAGAAAAGTTGGACTTGATGATCCTTGGGGTCCCTGTCAACATAGCATTCTGTGATTCTGTGAAAAAATTGGATGTTGCTGACCTGCCCTCCAGCAACACCTGCTGAAGTTCTTTCCACACCCCACAGGGTGGTGTGGGCTTGCAGTTCCTTTCAGATCACTGGGAAGTTGTTGCTGGGCACAGGTCTGTCTGCCAGCTGGCAAAATTATCTTTTTTTGGGTGGTGATTCCAGCAAAGCAAACTGGGCATCCACTGAAGATACTGAACCAACACAGCAATCTGCACAAATGAGCTTTAAGGTCAGCTGCAGGAATGAGGCTCTTGAGATTCTCTGTTTGCTTGGCTTGGTGCTGGCAGGGCCATCTCCTGCCTGCAGACTCAGTCATTGTGAAGATGCTTAACCTCTAGCTGGGGATCTGGTCAGTGACCTGTGGAGATTAGCATCTCCTGCAGTACAAAGGCTTTGTCCTGGTAATCCTCTCCTGAGAGTGCTCCTTGCTGGGGGTTCACTCTGTGACCTCCTGCCTCTCACTGGGCACAGATCTGACTTTTCTCCCGGACCTCTGAGCTGCCAGCATTGGGACTGTCTGTGCTGGGGCTGCCAGAGGTGCTGTTTCATATGGATTAGCTTCTGAACTGGCTTAGGGGCCCGTGCTGATCTTTGCAGAGCAGATGATCAGACGAACAAAGCGGCGCTGTCAGCAGCCCCACTGAATGTTTTCTGCTCTTTCTCTGGGCCCTGCTGGGGGATCCATTCAGGGAAGGTGCTTCTTGCATGGGATCCTTATTTTTCCTTTCAGAAGCAAGCTTGCTGTGTAAGTACATTGCTAATGGTACTTTTTTTTTTCCTTTAAGCAAGATTTTGTAAGCTGTGATCCTGTGTTGGTTTGTATTATTGAGTCGTAACCAGATTTTCAGCCATCAGCAAGCTCTAATATTTGCTAAAATTACTTTACAGGTTCGTGGGATTTTGTGCTGAGTACTTCAGCTGTTGATAGGTATTAAATAGGCACTTTTGTACTTGGTCCTCACAGGAGTTGGGCCAGGCTTTCTTGTTTGCTTTGATGGCTTTAATTCACAGGTCACACTCAGACTGTGTGCAGAGGGTCTGCAGAAGTGGGTTTGGAACTGAAAAATCCTCTTTTCTCCAGTCCTGTAGAACAGGATCCTACAGGATAGGGTCCTACAGGACTCTGTTTGTGAGATCATGTTCCTTGTGTCCCACCAACCTCACTTGAACAAGGAGGAACTGAACAGTGGGGCAGGGTGGTGGTGACAGGCTGGAAGTGGTCGCTTTGGGGTCTTTGGATGCAGCAGGTTTTGTTCCCCCTTGCACTGTCCCTGGCACTCTCTAAGCCAAGCTGAGCCTCAGCAGAGGTTTGTCACCAGCCTCAGGAGCTTTTGTGACTGCTCCAGATCTGGCCACTGGCCTCTTGGCTGCCTCCAGCAGCTCCCTGGGCTCCTTCTTGCATCCCTTTTTCTGCAAGGATGGTTTGGGTTTGAGTTTTTTTTAATTAGCATCTGTTAGGAAAATGTTGTATGAAAAATATTCAAGTCTTTGGTTTGTATTGCTACTGCTTTGGCAGAGGCAATTCACAGCTGCTTCTGAATCATCTTTCATCTGGCTTTGGGGCTTTTGCTAGAACTAAGGTTTGCAAATCCCTACATACTTCTGTTGAACTGTTACAGGAGTTTAATCTGATGGCTCTGGTGGATGTTTCCCTTAACACTTCTTATTATCTGCTGTCTTCTCTCCTACTCATTCCTTCCAGCAAGGTGTGTGGTTGAAGGAGGTTCTCCTCTCTACCTAAAGGCAGGAATGCAACCTCTCTGCTAAAAAAAATACTAACTGGAGTTTTACTCCTAGCTTACCTGTTGTGACCCCAATTTTACATTCTTCCCCTCTGAGACTGGTGGATAGCACCATGCCAATGTGCAGCTCTGCTCCAGTACTCAGGGAACCAGTTCAGATCTTTAGAGTTCAGTCAGTGTGTGCTCTGCAGCTGATTGGGCTTACTGTGGCCCCAGCCCAAAGATCACTTAAATCTTTGAGAAAGTTGATGTCCAATTTTCTTATCTGTTCCAGGGCCTCTTGCTTGTACTTGCAAAAACATTTACAGTCTCCTGGGTTGTTGTTTTTTGGGGTTTTTTTTTGCTTTAAATGGAATTTCATAGGCAAATGAGTGACAGGTCCCTGTCCAGAAGATTTTACAACAGAATAAAATTAAATCCCTCACTACTCTGCCCCACAAATAGTCTTAAATAATAGTGTCTCTTGACACCTGTAGGCACTTTGTCTACGGAGTGCTTTACAAATCTAACCAATCATGGTCTGTCCTAGTAAAATATTTCCTGCTGGAATTGTCAGCCTTAAATGAACAGCCAGCATTGCCTTGCCTGGTGTCCCTGCTGATCACCAGGGGGTTCCTGCCTTTGCCTGCCCCCTCCCTGCTCTTACCCCTCATCCTCTGCACAGAGGCAGCAGAGCTGACTACAGGCTCGGCCTGGGCAGCTCCTGTATCCCCTCTGCTGAAGTCAACCATGTCAGATGCCACCATTTAGCAGAATTATAGCTGAAAGCCACTGGCAGAAGAGCAGCATCTGCTCGCCAAGTCAGCCCTGTGCTAGGATGCTGGGAGCATCTGCAGGGATGTGGCAGGAGAGGGTCTGCCCCTGGTCAGAAAGGAAATTTCTGCAGGAGCAGTTCTTCAGCACGGTCTCTTGGTGCTGTTTCACACGGGAGTGAAGTAGTACAAGATCTTGTGTTTCCTGGAATTAGACTTTGGATTCCCATTCTCTGGCCTTCAGAGTGCATGTCAGAGTAAAAAATAAATGCAATTTATTTCTGTTTCTTTGGATCAGAATCTAAATAGTGACTCTTCCCCAGCTGTGAACTTTTGCTAGAGCACAACATCACTGCCCATAGCTGTTGCCTGTCCTGTGGTGCAGGTATCTGAGCTGCAGCGTTGGGTACTGCAAAATTCTCTGTATTTTAAATTTCATCAGGAAAAAAGCATGTTTCCAGCATGCCATGTGTTCTGTTGTTTTTTTGGGACACCTGAGTTCAAACTCTGGTGCCCTGAGCAGTCTTGTGCATTGTCTGTGACGTTTCACTTGGAAGATCCACTCCTTTTTTGTTCCATGCATCCATGTTGGGTACAACATTTCTCAGCCCTTGGAAGCAGAGCACACCTGGGATGTCCTCATTCAGGTCAGCCTGGGAGCTGGAAGCATAGAATTGTAAAATCCCAGACTGTTTAGGTTGGAGGGACCTTAAATCCCTCCTTGGGCAACCTGGGCAACCAGGGGCTCAGCACCCTCACCCCAAACAATTTCCCCTTTCTGGTGCTGGTGTTGTCCTTGTTTCATCTCCTTTAGCACAGGGCTGGGGCTGGAGGAGGAGGATGAGCTGGGGCTGGCAGCAGCTCAGGGATTCTCTGGGCAGGGAGATCCCAGGTCCTGTCTCCCCCCAAGGGTTTTGAGGTGTCACTAATTGAAACCTGGTGACACCACCTCTGAATTTGGGTAGACAAACACCCACCAAGGCCCATGTCCCATCTGCCACGAGTTAAAGCTGATTAATTCTGCTGCCTTTCCTGGGGATTAGCTGTGAAGTCCCTGCTCAAGTGTGCCTGGGAACGACTCAGAATAGGAACAGGCAGCCTGCCCTACACCTCTGACCTTGCAAAGGTTCTGACCCCAGGGATGCTGCGTGGCGTTGAGCTCCAGAGTTTAATTAGGAGAAGGAGCATTGTGTAGGAATCTGAGATTCTGGTGTCTTTCTGACTTTATTCATAGTCACCTCCTGCTCTTGTAAGACCAAAACCCCTGATGAGATTGCTGTAAGTACTGATTGATTTGTAGTGAATTCATTATGTTACTGTGCAGTGTGGAACAAACAGCCCCACAAAAGCCATCCTGCTCTTCCTTAATCATTTTTTAATTCAAGTTGTTACAAGCTCTGTGAACCTTTGTTCCACCTTGTTACAAATGCTGTGTCTGCAGCTGGTTGGTCCTCCAGCTCCTAGACGAGGCAGCACTTGTTGCTTTTTATATAAGTATTGTGGGTTTTAATTATTTCTTCCCTTCTTGTTCCTTCCCTGTGTTAACAGTGGGGTTGCTTTCATTAACTGCAGTTTTGCACCAAATTCAGGATCATCTTCAGGGATTTCATTGGAGAAACACTCTCAGTTTCCCTTTCTGAGCTCCAGCCTGGCAAGCAGCATCATTAGCCTAAGGGAAGGCAGAAATATTAAAAGCATGAAGGGATGGACTGGGAAGAGAGTGCAGCACATTGCCTTGGGGAATGAGAGAAAGAGTTTGTGTCAATTCTGCTTCTGAATTTTCCAGAAGAAACTGGAAATCAATTTGAAAGTATAATGTTGTTGATAAAAGAGTTGAAAAATTCATGTCTTCTTAAAATGAAAAGGAATCTGGAAAGTCTTTTAGATTGATCTGAGGAAGAAGTTCTTCATCAGGAGGGAGCTGAGGCTCTGGAACAGATTGCCCAGAGAAGCTGTGGCTGCCCCCTCCCTGTCTGGGAAAGCTTTGAACCAACCTGGCTTTTTACAGGAGCTGCCTGGACTATGAGGACCTGGGGTGGAGTAGCCTGATGTACAGGATTCCTTTTGGTGTTAATTTTAAACCTCACAAGTGTTATGTAGCTTAGTATATATTTCATGTATGTTATCTTTGTATAGATTTACAGCTCTCACATATCCTCCTTTGTAGCTTTCACATGCTGTAGGGATTGGTGCAGCTCTTATTTACAACAAGAACTTAACTTACTCCTTAGTGCTTTTCCCCATCCTGGCTGTTACTGCTGGCTGCTGCTTTTGCTTCTCTGCTGAAGTGATTTAAAGTTGAAGTGTTAAAAATAGAATCAATATCAAGAAGATATTAGAATAGTATCATAGACTGGGCTAGGTGGGGAAAGGACCTTTCAAGGTCATCTAGTCCAACCCCTGCAGTGAGCAGGGACATCTTCAACTTAACCAGGTTGTTCAGAGCCCTGACCCCGAATGTTTCCCAAGGATGGGGCTTCATCTACCACCTGTCTGGGCAACCTGGGCCAGTGTCTCACCACCCTCAGCTTAAAACATTTCTTTGTCTGAATCTCCCCTCTTTCAATTTAAAGCCATCACCCCTTGTCCTGTTGATGCAGGCCCTGCTAAGAGCTCTGTCCCCATCTTTCTTCTAGCCACCCCTTAAGTATTGGAAGGTGGCAATAAGGTCTCCTTCAGGCACTGGAAGGTGCTCTAAGGTCTCCCCATTGCAGCCTTCTCTTCTCCAGGCTGAACACCCCCAACTCTCCCAGCAGCTCCAGGGCCTCCTCTGGACTGGCTCCAACAGCTCCGGGTCCTTCTGCTGCTGGGGACCCCAGAGCTGGATGCAGTACTGGGATTTAGAGGTCTGCAGCATCCTCAGGAGCCTTGAAATCCCAACCTTGCTGGACAGGAAATCCTCATGTTCATAAAGAAGTGGGTGGACCTGGGGCTGGTGTCAGAGAATAAACTGGAGCAACATGGAGATAATAACTTCACAAAGAACAACCACCAGGCATGGATGGTGAGGAAGAGGAGAGCCCACACAGTCCCAGTGCTGCTGCTGCAGGACTGTATCTCAGTTCACAGCTGAGCTTTCTTGCTTTTTTTTTTTTCTTTTCTAAACATCTTCCAACTTCTCGTAAGGAGTTGAGGAGAAGGCTGGTCAGCAAATTTTCTGTACTCCCTCTGAGAAACCTTAGTGGAATAGCTTTATCTAGTCTGACTTCTTTATTTCCATCCACTTTTCTGTGTGGTGTGGATAGGTTGTGCAAGGTGCCTCCCAAGGTTTGGTAACAAAATCCTTGGCTCTGGAACATCTCGGGTTGCTGCTGGCTCTGGGTCTCTGCAGTTGTTTTTATCACAGGCCAGCAAGGGCAGATGGACATTTCCCTCAGCCAGATAAAAAGCACCAGGCTTTGATGTGTTGATGTGTTCAGCAAGCTCGTTATTGGAAACTGGGGGAAGATTAGGCTAAAGTGTGCAATATAAAATACACAACCAAAGGCCTTGGAGGTATTCAGGAAAAACTGGTTCACTGCAATGCTTCAGTGTTTGTCTTCCTGGTAACACAGAGAGCCCAACGTCCTCGGGGTGCTGTGGCTCTGGGGTGGCATTGAGGTTTTTGTAGCTGTGGTCAGATTCAGTGTGTGGAAAACTTGGTGCCTGGGCAGGAGAGGAAGGGGCTTTGTTTCCCCTCCTCCTCCCTGTGATGTGCTGAGCAAGCTGTGTTCAGCATTTCTGGACTGACAGACTTGAAAGCTTTGCTCAGCCTCACGAGCTCAGGCTCTGGGGGTTGTTCCAGCTCTTGCATGAATGAAAGATTTCCCTGGAGACCAGTGTGAGAGGCTAGCATGGACTGTCCAGTGTTTGAAACAGGAGGTGTGAGTCCACCATCATCTCACATGTGAATCAAGATGCAGGAATCCCCATCACTCTGTTCCTTCTATTTGAAGAGTTGGATCAAAGCAGGAAAAAATGAATATTCATGGTCTCTGGTTTGGCTAACAGTGTTACCTCTTGGCCTCTGAACGCCATATCATGCATTAATCTGTTGAAAATATTTCAGCTTAATGTTTCATTTCTGACTTGGTCCTTTTCTTCTCTAATTTCAGTCTTCCCAGGAGAAATCATGGATGAAAAGATGACTTACAAAGACTTTCTCGATCGCAATGAGTCCTGGACAGTGGATGACAGAGAGCTGTGCTTTGAACCACAGCCCGTGTTCAAACCCATGGACATGGCTGGTAGGACTGTATTCCTCTGCAAACTCTAGTATCAGTTGTCTTCTCAGTCATGCAACGTGATAAGGTCCTGTCCCTGTGGGGGGGTTTATTCTCTTGCCTTGTATTTGTGCCTCTGCTCTTTAGGATATGTTGCTCTTTCCCTAAAACACAGAATATCTTCACACCAGAGATACTCAAAACCTGCCTGGATGCAGTCCTGGGTAATTTGCTCTGGGTGATCCTGGTTGATGATCTCTATAGATCCCTTCCAACTCTGATAATTCTGTAATTCTGTGAATGAACTGAGCACATCCAGGCCCTGCCTTGCCCTGGAGCATCGTGAGCTGCTGCTGCGCTCTGTCAGAGCACCCCGAGTCTGGGTGAGCAGATTTTCCCCCTTTTCACTTGGCTCACACAGTGACAGCAGGTTGGTTTTTTTTTGGTTGGCTCCCACAGTTTAACCACTCTCACATACTGTGGCTTTCAGTGCAGACCTTGCCAGAACTCGTTGCCAGCTGCAAGCAGAGCCTTCCCAGCTCTCGGCAGCGCCGGTTCAGCTGTCACGTAGCTGCAGCTGCAGTCAGGTCAGGCTGTTCTGTGGAGCTGCTGACTCTCGTGAAAATTAAATGAACCTTGTATAACTTGCCCCTGCAAAAATCTACCCTTTCACCCAACGACTTTCATCCAATTTTCTCTCATTTCTGAGGAGGTTGATGGGAAATTGCTTGCTTGCTCTTGAGGTGTGAGAGATGTGTGTGCTGCCCGGGCTGCAGCACTGGGAACCTGGCTGAAAAAGGGTGGAACTTTTGTATATATATATGGGGTTTTTGAGCACTTTGTACCTGCATACTGAATTATTTTCTTGCTAGCTAAATCTTACATTTACTAAAAGATTCGATGAAGAAATTATATATTGTTACAAGGGTAAGAAATAATTCACGGAACAACAGGAACAAGAGAGCATCTCATTTTTCAGACACAGTTGTTGGGTTTTTCCCTCCCGTTGCTTAGATGAAAGAATGAGATGTTGATGTAGTTATGTTCAATAGCCAGATGACAAACTTGTTGGTTAGAAGCAATTTACATACATAGCCCATCACCCAGGGTTCTTTTGGCCTGAATAGTGGGAAGCTGTGAGCTCTCTATTGCACAGAAGCACATTTTCCTTACATTTCCTGTCCTTAGAGGATCTTGCACACCTATATGTGGTGCATAAGGCACCATCTATAATTCATTATGAAAGTATTCCCCATCCTGCTCTGCCTTGTACCATGTAAACAAGAGATTCTGCTTAGAGCTTATCTGATTTCCATAACTGAGCAGAGGAATCAGAGAGGGCAGATGAGCTTTAAGGACTTGTCAGCAGAAGGAGAAAAATGGGAACAGCAGACTGGTTTATTAAATATTTTTGTGCCCACTCTTTGGAAGAGAGTAGGATGTTTTTCCTCCCAAGGAAGGAATTCTCTGGTCAGTGGGGTAGCAGGTCTCCTGCAGCACTGCTGTGGTTCCTCATTCCTTGGTGAGAAACACAGGAAATGCCACTTTGGTTCAGCTGCTGGAATTTTCTGCAGCTTTTGAGAGCACAGAGTCACAGACTCATTGAGGCTGGAAAGATTGAGATCATCAAGTCCAGCTGGAAGAGTGTGTTTGAGGCTGCTCTGGATTTGTTGCTGAATATCACAAACACCACGTGGGGATCTGGGAGTGGGACCCAACCCTATGAAAGGAACAGTTAAGAGCAAAAACTTTTATCAGTGTTTTACACACTGGAAACAAAAAGACTTGTTTTGGCAATGTTATTGGAATGGAGAGTGAGAGAAAATCAACCACTACCTAAGTGCTTGCAAGCTTTGGAAGTGCTGCAAGTCCCCTGATCACAAGTGTGTCATGATTTACAGCTGTGTCTGCAGGAAATGTCCAAATATGAGGAGTTCCTAATTCAATGCTCTACAGTAATTTGATTTTCAATAGACCCCAGGCACTGGCAAATTTGAGCTAAGTGTCTCCACAGCAAAGGGTACAAATCACAAAGAAAGTTTCTGAAATGCTTTGTCCATCTCACCTCCAGCTCTTTCGTACCAGCACTTGTCTGGCTTCTAACATTGTAAACAAGCTGCAAATTTTGAGCAGGTAGAGTTATTTCCAAGGCTAATTTAATGCAAGGACTGATAATTTCCTGAGCTGGCCATATCCCATCCATAGGGTTCACCCTTTCCGTTGTCATCAGCAGAGAAGCATTGTTCACCAGTCACCAAAATGCTCAAGCTTGAGCAGTGGAGGATCTTTGAAGATGGGGAACAGAATCTCAGCCACAACTCCTTCCTCTTTTTCCCTTTTTCCCTCTGGAGCAGAGGGTTTAATCTGGGCTGCTCATTTTTGCCACATGACTGCTGGACAAAAAGTGGAGATCAGCAGCTTCTCTCTTAGCTTTTAACTTGATGGGGGTTTTTTGGAGTTAGATTTTGTTCTGCTTTGTTGTTGTTTATAATCAGGGGAAAAATAAAGGCAGTTACTGAGTCTTGGCAGTACTGTTGTAAACAGCTTGAAATTAAAATTTTTTCCCATTTACTCTGAAGCAAGACATCATGTTGGCATCTCAGGTATTTTGATAAATTTATAAAAGAATTCATGCATCTGACCTGATCTTGACATCTTGGAGCACTGTTGGCACTTCCAGTCCCTGAAGGGAACCTCCAGGAAGGCTGCAGAGGGACTTTTCCTCAGAGTGTCCAGCCAGAGGACAAGGGGAAATGGATTGAAACTGCAGGAGAAGAGGTTCAGGCTGGATCTGAGGAAGAAGTTCTTCAGCAGGAGGTGCTGAGACTCTGGAACAGATTGCCCAGAGAAGTTGTGGCTGCCCCCTCCCTGGAGGTGTTCAAGGCCAGGTTGGATGAGGCTTGGAGCAACCTGGGCTGGATGAGAGGTGTCCCTGCCCATGGCAGGAGCTGGGAGCAGATCAGCTCTGAGGTCTTTTCCAGCCTCAGCCATCCTGGGGTTCCATGTGGACACTGGAAGTCTGGCTGTCACCCCCACAGGCCGCTGGCCTGACATAAAAATGAGGAGCAACCTTCAACTGAATCCCTTTGAACTGTGCTCAGCCAAGAAGAAATCTGGGTGGTGTCTGGCAGTCAGTGTGTGACAGCCCTGAGAAATGTCACACAAGAGGCCACTTGGGCCAAAATCCCTCATTGCTTGCCTGTGCCTGCCTGGAGAGAAGTGCAGCAGCTGGGACAAGCCTTAAGACACATCCAGGGGCTTGTAAACCAGAGGAGAATTTGTTTGAGGGAGGGCTGCCACCTTCCCTTGCCCTTGCCTGCATTCTGACACAGTCATTGTGGAAGGGTCCTCTGGTCTTCATGTTATTCTATCAGTGAGGCCATCTGCCTGCTCTCTGACTTGGGGCACTTGGATTAAACAATCCATCTTGGATAACTCAGCATGAGGTGGTGTTCTGTGTGCTTGGGAGGAAAGGAGATGTGTGCTACCTGAAGAAAAGGAATTTTCTCTTGCTGAATCCTCAGCATCTTTTGCAGAGGACATTGTCCTTAAAACATTGACCAAAAGCAGGACAAAGCTTCTGCACATTAGAGCAAGCAAAGCTGTGACCAGACAGTTTGAAATGTGGACTGGAGATGCTGGCAGGCTCAGCAGTGTGTCTGGAAGCACAGAGCTGGAAAGGACCTTCAAGGTGGGAAGGGTGAAGGCTGCTCATCTGCTTGGACATAGGGAAATGTGTGGTTTTCCTCTCTGGCTTGTAACTGGGTTACAGTACTGGCCCACCAGTCCCTGTGTGCTGGGGTCTGGTTCTTGGGGAGCTCTCCTCGTAGCTCACAGAGGCTTTGGTCTGCCCTCAGGTGACTGATCCCCAAGCCTGACTCAGAGAAGCTGCCTGTGTCCATCAGGTCAGAAACAAGTGCTGCCTTCTTCAGAGGAGGGGCCTTGTAACTAAAAGCTCAGTCCCATTTCCCTCAGGAGCAGTCTGAACAAATGTGTGTTTCTGTGGGCCTTAAACCCAAATCCTGAAGGTGTTTGCCCCTGGTGAGTAACCTTGTGAGCAGCTTTCCCTCAGGAGCCCAGTGCTGCTCTCAGGTGCATCTTCCTCTTGGTTTTGAGATAATCTTTCTCTGCCTCACGTCTCCCCCCCTGTGTGCTGACACTGCCCTTGTTCTTCTCTCCTGCCAGACCCCTTCAGCATGCACAGAGGGGAGAACCTGCCTGATCTATCATTTCCTACTGACATGAAGAATGTGCCCATGTTCACGGACCATGTTGATGCTTCCAGGGACATCCCTGGTGAGTTCCTCCTCAGCATTTGTCCTTGATGGTCAAGTTTGGGTGTTTCCTCTGCTGACCTTCATGGACTGCAAGCTGTTAAGCTGCTAAGAACCCAGACTATATAATCTCCTCACGTGGTTTATTTCATTTGAAGTTTTTCTTCCTGTGTGCCTAAATCAATTCCAATAGCTACCTCCAGGAAGGGGTTTTTTGAAGTGTATTTAGGCAGAAGGAGATAGAACATCCAGACAAGTTCAGCTGAAGCAGCAGTTACCAATGTCTTGTCTTCATGGCTAGAAACCAAGTACACATGGACTTTTTCCACAAAGGGGTTGTTGGACTATTGGAGTTTGAGTAGTTATTTAGAAGAATTCATGGGAGCAGAAGCAGAAAGCAAAAGGAAGGTAATTTGTAAGTAAGAAAAAAAACTGTAAGCCTGTGCTTCCTGTCTGACACCTTGTTAAAAAATTATGTCTGCATAAATAATGTACAGTGCAGGTTGCAGTGGTCAGCTCATGGAGACAGCTGCTTGCAAATTTTATCTGAACTGCTTGTGAGCAGAACAGAATGGTTTATTTTCCAAGTTGTGTAGCCATTAATTTTGGAGGGGTATTAAGGTCTAGCCTGGTGGTTAACAAGAGGCCTCTTATTTCACTAGCACCACATGGATCTGTGATGCTTCCTGAACAACCTTTCTTGGGGTCCCTGTATTCTCCTGCAGAGGCTCTAGACCCATCAGCCTTCATTGGCCTGGATTCAACTGCAGAATTTCTGCAAGAACAAGCAGGTAAGAAACATATTTTTGCTATTACTGTCTTGTCTTCCTTGCTGGGTTTGAGGGAAATGCAGCTGGAAAATCTAAAGAATTTTATTGAGGGAGTTGAGATATAAATGTAGTCAAGGTTAGAAAGTGTCCTATTGGCAGTTCTTGGTTCAGTGTGAAAGTCTGGAAGGGGTTAGGAGATACTAGTTATGGTTGTAAGGGACCTCTGGAAGTCATCTTATCCAACACCTCTGCTTAAGCAGGGCCACCTAGAGCCAGTTGCCCAGAAGAATGGAGCAAAGAACCTGCTTTGTTGGGCCCTGGGCTCAGTGCTGGTTAGAATTCTTGTCTGATCCAAGCTTCCACACTGAAGGAAGTGGTGTTCTGGTACCATTCTTAAAGGGAACTGAAAAGTCACCTGAGAATGAACTCTTAAAACAGCTGAGTCAGTACCTTCAACTGAAAAACTAAAGCAGTGGCAGTGTCAGGACTAAATGTGTTGTTTTTCCTTAGTGCCTGAAGAACACTGGATGGGAGCTCAGCATGATGTGAAGGGACCAGATGCCTCTTTCTTTGTTGAGCCACCAGGTAAAAACAGTTCTGACTTGATCTGCAGGAACTGTTTCTAGAGTTTCTTTAAAGCAGAAGCAGAGCTTCTCCTCTTGGCTGCCTTTGCAAGAAACAAAAGGCAGTCATGGAGTGAAGTCACCAAAAACCTCTCACTGGTTCTGCTTCTCAGATCAATTTAGAATAGAAACGTGTTTCTGGGAGGTGATACCAGACACATTCTGGTTTAGTGCTGCAAGAGATGGGGAGAACTCTGCTCTTGTAGTGCCTGCTTACTTCTAATTTAGGGTAACAAATTTAATATATGCAGTTCCAAGCCCAACCCTCAGTAGATATTAGTGGCACATCCTTTCAGGGCCATGTTGTGTAGCAGGGCTTTGACCCATTGAAAATGTGGATTCCAGGCTGTGTCTGCATCCTGTGCATCTCTGACACTGAGGGGACCTTAATTTCCAGATGGGATGTGTATGCCAGCATGGCCTGACACTAAATTAATCATAGAATAAATAATAGAATGAAATTATAAATATAAAATAAATCTAATAAACAAAATAATTAATCTAAAAAGTGCAATAGATGTAAGTAGTACATTATATAATATATATGATTATATATAATTATATATATATTAATAAATATAATATATTATATACATATATTATATATAATTACATATATTATATAATATTATATAATACATATTTAAATAGAGTGCATAAAATTGGGTTGGACCAGATGATCCTTGAGGTCCCTTCCAGCCTGACATTCTGTGATTCTATGAAAATTCGGATTTGAAAAAGATTCTAAAACTGGTACCTGCCCCCTGTGAAGGCTTCTGGTGTTTGTACACACTCAAGTCAATCCTGCTGGCCTGAGTGATGCATCAGAGCCCTGGTGCTCACTGCTTGGGAGGGTCAAGGCAGCTCAGGGCACCAAGAACATAATTTTGGCTCATGCATAATCAGCAGAATTTTAAACTAAATTCTAATTGCAAATCTGTCTAATTGTATTCTGTCCAGTTGCCTTTAGCTTCTGGTTACAGTTGAATCTTTGAAGCTCCATTGTGACCCAGTTCCACTGGGGCTGTGTGCATGCTGTGCTATTGCCTCCACAACTGGATCTTTAGAGCTGATTTTGGTGAACCAGCTGAGAAGAGAGGAGTTTACCACTGCTCATAGGGAGAAAGTTCTGGAGCTGGTGGCTTCTGGTAGGACTTGGGGCAGAACTGGGCTGCTTTGTAGCTGAACCTTGCTCAGCTTTGTCACTGCAGTGGCTGCCCTCAGGATACAAGTGGTTTCCTAGGTGTTGCATGAGCTGTTTTTTCTAAGATTAATGATAAAAAACAATTCTGGTTTTGTCCAACCCACCCAGGATGCTGAAGGGGGGGGATTCCTCAGCACCTGAGAGAATCCCAGAGTGTCAGGTGGGAAGGGACCTCAAGGCCCATCTGCCCCAACCCTTCTCATGTTATTGTTGATCTGAGATGTCTCAGCACCCATGGAGCTGAGACTTCAAACTTTCCCAAGTTGGGGAATCCACCCCTTCCCCTGGGAGACCATCCCAAGGTCTGACTGTCCTCAGGGGGAAAACTTTTCCTCTGGTGTCCCATGGGAATCTCCCCAGGAGCACCTTGTGCCCATTGCCCCTTGTCTTGTCCATGGGACTCCTTGGACACAGGGAGTCTCCAGCTGCTTTGTAGCCCCCTCTAAGCACTGGAACACCCCAGTTAAGAACTGGGAAGGTAACTCACACCCTGGCAGCTCCAGAAGAGAAGGCAGGTGGCTGAAGTCTTCCTGAGTGCCTAATCAACCTTCCTTTTCTGTGCCCAGTGCCCCCCACAGTGACTGAAGCAATAAACCCCAGTTTGCCAGCAAGCCCTGCAGCAGTGGCTCCTGCTTTCCCTCCTCCTGCAGTGACAGCATCCCCTGGAGAGGCTGAGGCTCCTGATGGACCAAAAGGTGACATGTCCCCAGGTTAGAGCTTGGTGCTGGGTTGAGGTGCAGGCTGGGATGGTGGGAAGCCATGGGGTTGTGCCTTCAGAAGGAAGCACACCAAGGGCTTGACAAAGTCCTTTGGGGCTGAAGGTTTCTGGTACCTGAATTGTGTTGGTGAGAGACAGCAAGTCTGCTCAACCTGTCAGCTCTTGTGTCCCCATCCAGTGACTGATTTAATGATTCTTTCTCCAAAGTTTAGCTTCAGAAAAATAGTAAGATGTTTCAAGACAATGGTTATCCCATTTATACCAGCACACCATATATACCATGGTTACACCATAGTACCCTGTATAAAGAGCTTAAAAATGGCCTGTTTTAAAGTCTGTCTTTAAAAAATAGATTTTTTAAGGTCTTTATATATAGCAGCAGATTCGTGGTGCATTTGACACCAGTTTTGTCCATTTACTTTCTGCTTTATTCCAGTCCTTGCCATGACTCACCAGGGCACATCCATGCTGATTTTGATATTCCTTACTGTCTTATTCTTCTGTAAAATCACAATCTTTAAATTTTATTTTGGAGAGGATCACTTTAGCACTTCTAAAAAAGGGGGAAAAAAAAAAAAAAAAAAAGCAAACCCAAATAAGGGCCAGTGCATAATGGATCCTTCTGCCTTGGTTCACTGCAATACTGGTTTCCTCTAAGTGGATCCTGAAATGCTATTTTTATCAGACTTTTTCTATTCAGTTTGCATGTCTACTTCAGAATTTAATACATTTTCCATTTTTTGGTGAGGATATTTTTTAGTTGTGACTCAAACAAGCAGTAGAAATTGTATTTTTTTTGAGGGGGGGTATCTGCTCAGCACTATAACTGAAAGGTTCAGGTCACCACACATTGCACAGAGCATGGGTAGTGCTTGGGGCTGTTGAAATTAATAGCTGCAGAAAAGAAATCTAAAGCTTCTGACTTTTGCTAATTTGCAAAAACTTGTCTCTAGACAGCTGAAACCTTAAACTGGCTGGAGAAACTCCTTTAAAACTCCTTTAAGGGGTTTTTGTGAGAACGTGGTGTTCAGCGCAGGGGTTTGACTGTACTGGGAGCTGAGAATGAGCTCAGGGTTCAGCATCTGGGGTGTGAGAAGTGGATGAGGCCAAATCAGGCATGAAAGAATAAAGGGGAGTTGGTGGTTCCCTGGACAGCAGTGTCTGGTGTGTCTGGGGAGCCAATGCTTCTGCTTGAGTTGCAGCACTGTGCCACCCATGAGCAGCAGAAATGGTATTTCACAGAACCCCAGACTGGTTTGGGTTCCAACCTGAACCTGAAGGCTGAGCCAGTGCCCCCCCTGCCATGGTCAGGGACACCTCCCCCAGCCCAGGGGGCTCCAAGCCCCATCCAACCTTCAACACTGCCAGGGATGGGGCAGCCACAGCTTCCTTGGGCAACCTGGGCAACCAGGGGCTCAGCACCCTCACCCCAAACAATTTCTCCCTCCCCAAGATCTCCTCTCCATCTCCCCTCTTGCAGCTGGAAACCCTTCCCCTTGTCCTTTTTCAAATAAAGTGGAATGTTTCAGGATTTTTTCTGCTGCTGAAATGCAGAGCTGGGCTCATCAAGGTGACACCAGAAGTTTCTGTGTCCTGCTTTAGAGGAGAACTCCTCATGATGATTCCTGCAGATGTGCTGCTGGAATTTGTTGCTCCCAGTGGATCCAGCATCTCTGGTCTCTTGCCAGCTCCATGGTACCAGCTAGTATTTAAACAAAACCAAGGCCTGCCTTGGCTGATGGACATCTGGAGCAGAGGGAGGTCTAACACTGTAGTTAAGGAGACAAAACGAGGAGACAAACCTGAAGGTGCAGAAGGAGCAGCACCTGTGTGCACTGAGGAGCATCATCATGATCAGTTCAATCTGAGCATGCACTCAGATGGGCAAAATTTGGGAGTAAATGATGCTGAAAGCCAAGGAGTGCCAAGCCTCATCTTCTCTAGTTGTCCAGACATGCTGCTGGGGACCTTCAGGTTGTATTTTGTGGCTGATTTCTGTGATCTGTGTTTCTCTTGCAGCTGCAGCCTGTGTTCCCATCTCAGGTGATGTGTCCCGTTCTGCAGAAGAAGCTGTGTCCCTTCCTGCAGGAGACACCAAGCCTCCCCAAGCTCTGGATGCTGGGCTGGTCCCTGCTGCAGAAACCAACCCTTTTCAGGCTGTGGATGTTGGGTTTGCTTCTGCCCTGGAAGCCAAGGCTCCTAATGCTGTCAGCACTGCACCCACCCTGGTGGCAGACACTGGCTTCACCCCAGGAGCAGATGCTGTGTCCCTGAATGCTGTGTCCCAGAATGCTATGGATTTGGAGTTTGCACCAGCAGAAGATGCAAGGTTTGCCCCAGCAGCAGCTGCAGTGTCTCACCAGGCCATGGATTTGGCATTCAGCCCAGCAGCAGATGCAGAACCTCCTCATGCTCTGGATTCTGAGTTTGCCCCAGCAGCAGATAATAAATCCCACCATGCTGTGGATTTGGCCTTTGCCCCAGCAGCAGATGCTAAATCTCCTCCTGGCATGGATTCTGAGTTTGCCCCAGCAGCAGATGCAGAGTTTGCCCCTGCAGCTGAAGCCAACCATCACCAAGCTATGGATTCTGGGTTTGCTCCTGTGGTGGAAGCCAAGCCTCACCCTGCCATGGACTCTGGGGCTGCCTCTGCAGAAGCTAAGCCTGTGTCTGCAGCTGCCACCAAGGCTGCTGTGTCTGAAGGGCTGATGACATCTGAGTCTTCTCTTGAGCAGGACAAGTCACCCTCTGACAACCCTCCTGCAGGTGAGCATCTGAGCCTGAAAACTTGATTCAGGCTTGAAGCAGCACAGCAAGAAGAAAAGGCCCCTGCAAATTCAAGGTTCAGATTAGATATTAGGAAAAATTTCTGCACTGAAGCAGTGGTGAAGCATTGAAAGAGGTTTCCCAGGGAGGTGGTGGAGTTGGCATCCCTGGAGGTATTAAAAAATGAGTAGATATGGTGGTTCAGGAGATGATTTACTGGTGAAGGTGGTGTAGGGCTGATGGTTGTCCTTGAAGGTCCTTTCCAGCCATGATGATTCTATGATTCTGTTAGCACAGCAATAGCAGCAGCTTTCCTGGTAGCTCAGTGATGGCTGCACAGATGCACGTTGCCATAGCTGTCAAATAAAGAGCACATTGGTGTGGTAGTTCAGATTGTGGAATCAAAGAATCATTTTGGTTGGACAAGATCTTTAACATCAAGGAGTCCAACCCTTCCCCCAGCAGTGCCCAGTGCCCCCCACCCCCTGTCCCTCAGCACCACATCTCCAGGGGCTGAAACCCCTCCAGGGATGATGGGGACTCCAGCCCTGCCCTGGGCAGCCTGGGCCAGGCCCTGACAACCCTTTCCAGGCATTGAGAAATGGTTCCCCAGCTCCAACCTCAACCTCCCCTGGCACAACTTGAGGCCCTTCCTCTTGTCCCATCCCTTGTTCCTGGGGAGCAGAGCCCGACCCCCCCTGGCTCCAACCTCCTCTCAGGGGGTTGCAGAGAGCCAGAAGGTCTCCCCTCAGCCTCCTCTGCTCCAGGATCAACACCCCCAGGGCCCTCAGCTGCTCCTCACAACTTCTCCAGCCCCTTCTCCATCTTCTCCAGCCCCTCCTCCATGCTCTCCAGACCTTCTCCTTCTGCTCCAGCCCCTTCCCCATCTCCATTCCCTTCTCTGGACACTCTCCAGCCCCTCAATGTCCTGCTCCTGAGGGGCCCAGAACTGACCCCAGGACTGGAGGTGCAGCCTCAGCAATGCCCAGCACAGGGGGAAAACAAAACGCAGCTTATAAAAAAGTTTCACTTATAAAACTGGATTGTTGTAATGATTTTTAATTCATTTTTTTACCTGGCACCCTTGGCAGTGATGGGTGTTTTCAGGACAGCTGCAGAGATGGTTTAGTTCATCCCTGCTCATACTTTTTTGTGTATCTCCATCATCTTCAGCTTCTAATGAAATCCTATGGATCCTGTAGGACCTAACATTTTCAAAGCAGGGTATTTATCTCAAAAATGGTTTCTGAATAGACTGATGGGCTTTGTTGATCATTTGGTGACATTTCCCTGGAATGACTATAGGCGTTGAAGGGCTGAGGCCAGCATTTTCCTTTTTTCCATGGGGTGGACAATGGGTTTTCTGTGCTGCATAGATTCCTGAAGGGACAGTATCATTTCAGAGAGAAAATCACTGTCAAAATATAGCAAATGCACTGCCTCTGCCCAGTACTGTGTCAGCTGATGGCAGGAAGAGTTGGAGTGAGATATTTTCTTTCTTGCCCTCTAGTATTCCTTAATTTAATAAGAATAAATTTCAAAAGAGAATTTTTAGCAAAAAAAGACCCTACTGGAATCTAATAGCTGATAGACATAGGTGGGTGAATGAAAGAATAAATACCAGACAGCAGAGGAACATTTGCCTTAGCAGAGCACTTCAGCCTTTAGATGGGGAGAGCTGGTAGAAAGTGATTCCAAAAAGCAGATTACCTCTGCTTGAAAAGTGGGGAAAACCTAAAGTTTCTTATGGGAGATAAGAGTTAGATGAGGGAGTGATTTTTCTCTTGCTTATTCTGCTCTAAGTTAAAGAGAATACAAATTTTATTTTTTGCATTCTGTTTGCAGGAGCACCTGCAGATGTGGAACGAGAAACCAAAGCCCCAGAAGTTTGTGTTGAACATTCAGAGAAAGCTAAAGACAGCAGAGCCCCTCCCAGCCAGCCCCAAGAGCATCTTCCAGAACAGACAAACCATCTTGCACAACCAGCAGGTGAGAAATGCAAACCAGAGGGTGAAACTGGAGCCAGCACTTTGCTATGGGATAATTCTGCCCCACCATCCCAGTTCTTTCTCTTTCTCCTGTCCTTGCCAAGGACAAAGCCACCAAGGTTGCATTTCCTTATCAGTGTGTGATAAAACAGGGGGACTGTTTTAAACAGGTGGTAGTCTTAATGTTTGGAATTCCCCATCCTATAACTTGTCTTTTTCCTCCTCATCCACAGTTCTGCCAAAGTGTGTCATAATTTTGATTTCTAGTTAAAACTGAAATAAATTTAATTACATATAGAACTGTTCTCCCATGTAATTATGTCTT
This sequence comes from Florisuga fusca, assembly GCA_038090715.1. NCBI lineage: Eukaryota > Metazoa > Chordata > Aves > Apodiformes > Trochilidae > Florisuga > Florisuga fusca. The sequence goes on from JAAWXA010000072.1 coordinate 559,244, forward strand.
ACAAAATTAAAACCTGTTGTAATTATGTGTAGCTAGGAATCTTGTAGTGTCTGCATGAATATCTTCTAAGGTATTAATGAATTTGAGCTGATTAACATTCAACAGGGACTCCAGACTGGTGTAATGGAGCATGTTCTGGGTTTGAATTCCAGTGGGAAGCTGGGATAGTCTGCATTCAGTTCATTACAAAGAGGGAAAAAAATCCAGACAAACCCTCACCCTTTGTGAAGCCCCTCATCAACCTTTGCTTTGTGTTTTACCCCCACCTTGATATTTACCAAAATGTAAAATTGCTGATTAGGATGGGACCGTGAGGAGATGAGACCTCCCAGATTACTCTGTCTCACAAACTTCATCCCTATTAAAAGTAAAACCTGTACCCTCTTCAAGAGCTTGCTTTTCATCTGCAGCTTGCCCACATTGGTAAGAACTGAAGCATTCTGTTCATATTTTATATATTTCAGTTCCAGTAGAAGCAAAAGAAGCTGTTGCACTAGAAAATAAAGACCTCCTTCCAGAAAAATCTGTTCCCACTGTGGACATCACTGGTACAGAGAAACAAAAGGAGGAGGCTGAACACAACCATGTCCAGCACGCAGAACCTCAGCAAGAAAAAACCCTGCAAGAGCCCACAGGTAGAATATAAATAATAAGTCACTTTCAGAATGGAAGTATCCTCTGGGAACTCTTCACCTTTTCCTGCTGACTGCGTTGCCACTTGAGCAAGCAGAAATCTTTTTTGCACCAAGCAGCTCTGCAGTTCTTTGCATTCCTGGGTGATTCTGCTTGCACTTTGCCTCTAATCCCTGCCCTCTTAAATAGTCTTTTCCCCTCCGTGTTCACTGGGATAAAAGCTCAAGTACTGGTGCTGCTAGTACTTTGTCACTGGGACTGGCTTATGTACTTTTCTGCTGCAGAATTTAAAAGCTCACCATCTTTTTGCCATCACTGCTAGCTTTTTATTTTGTGTGTTTAAAAGGACCATTAATTCTTATTACAGCATTGCTAGTAAAGACCTCCTTCCAAATTGGGTTTTGTAATTACCCAAGGAAAAATGTAATTTATTTTTTTCTTCCCTGCTCCACTAACCCAGCCTCTCCAGTGAGCTCTTATTGCTTACACTTGTGACTGGAGGCTGATTTGTGGGCCAGGGCTTACTGACAAATGTCTGAGGCTCTCTGTACAGTCAGTGGCTTGTAGCTAAGGAAACCTGGTGCTGCCTGTGACAGCACAGCAGATCTGTTCTGGTGGTTCTGCCTTCTGCTGCTCTCACCCTGGGTGCTGGGGCAAACGTAGCTCTTCTGCTCCCCCATCCTGCCCCTTTCCTTTACCCGAGTCTCCTCTTTTCCACTAAATTTCTGTTTTAACATTTTGGAAGGATGGCAGCTAGTGATACAAAAATTTTCTCTCCTATCTTGTTTTGCTAAGACAAAATGGATCCTTAATGCATTTTTCAAAAGCCATAGCATGTCCTCACAAGAACTGTTGCTTTTTCGGTGGGGTAAGAGGAGCATGTATCAGGAATGATGTATTTTTAAATAGCACTGACATATCTATCAGTGGTAGTTTAAATAGGCTTTGTGTGTAATTGTCTATCCCAGCTCTACCAAGGTGGCTTCAGAATTAACGTGGTGTCGGTGGTGGAATATTCTGCATATATGCCTGTGCTAGGACTGTTTTAGATGGTTTAAAATCAGCTATAGAGCGTATTTATTATTTTATTTAAAAGCAAATAGTTCCTTCAGTGTTTGAGCAGGCTTCCTGTATTCCAGGTCTACCTACTGCACAAATAAGGCAAGCTAACAAATCAAGTGACCGCAGGTTTGGCAGAGCAAAACCTGTACCAGTGCCTATTGCAGATGTACCAGAGGAACGTCTAATAGGCCTCCCACAGCAGAAGAGTTCTGACCCCAAAGTAGATCCCTATTCTGTAGAGGAACTCGGCTGTGTTGCTGGAGCATCCCCCCACCCTAGGGTCTCCCACAAAAAGGCACCTGAGCAACCATCCCACTCGCCGTCCGAGTTTGTGGGGAGCTGCAGAGATGTCCCGAGGGAGAGCTGGGATTTGGAAGGTTCTCTGGCAATTGTGAAGAAAAAGAAAAAGAAACCAAAGCAGAAGAGAAACCATCTGCCAAGGACAATGGAGTTCTGGGATGAAAATGTCTCCAAATCTCCTAGAAATTCTCCATTTGCTGCAGAATTCCAAAGACCAGACGTCTGTCCCATCGTGCCTGCTGCAGCTCACAAAGAGCAGGCGATTGCCTCAGGAAGCAGAGCTGCAGATGTGCCAAAGGATGCTAAAATAATTCCAGCAAGTCAGATCTTGGATGAGCAAAATGCCTTCTCAGTGCCAGCAGCAGGCCAGAAGTCCCCCAAACCCAACCTGCCATCAGGATCTGCCTTGGATGTGAGGAACGGAGACGTCAGGAAAACAGAAGAGAGGAGAGATGACAGTTTCATGTTGCAATCAAAAGGCAAAAGGAAAGAGGTTCCTTTGCAGCAGGCAGGTAGGGCTAAGGTGGAGGAACCTGTTCCAGCAAAGGGTCCCACCACACCTATGGGAAGAGATTTTCTTGATAAAAATGAGAAGAGGGAGTGTAAGGAGTCCAAATGTGCTGACCTGACGCTGTCTCTTCCAGAAGCCATCAGTCTAAGCAAAGCAGAAACTCCGTTAGAGACCAAACCTTCAGAATTACCCCTTTCTGATAAGGAGACAAAGTGCTCATCTCCCAGGCATGAAGCCTTCAGAGACACTGCCCACCCTGAGGTTCAGACCTCCAGCGGGCCCCTGGGAGCAGCAGCAAAGAAACAAGGGAGCTGTGAAAAAAGCAAAGGGCTTGAAAATGAATCCTTCAGGGAGGCTGCAGCCCCATTGGAGAAGCTTCCCAAGGAGCCAAAGGCAGCTTCTGAAACCAAACCAGTGTGCTCTGACTTCAGGACTGCAAAGGGAGGGTTGGAGACCTCCACAGATCCCAATAAAATGCCTGTTGTTACCCCGAAACCTGAGGAGGTCCCTGCTTTGCAGGACAGAAGGGCTGAGGGTGTTGGGGAACAGCCCTTTCTCCTCCCGGTGTCATCTGGTGCCAGCAAACAGCTCAGCTCTGCTGGAGCAGGGGACAGAGCCATGGTGGCAGAATCCCCTGAGCAAAACAAAGGGAAAGGCTTTGTGGTGTTAGAGCAGCAGACTGGAAAAGATCCCAACGTTACGCATGGGCTGGACAGACCGAAAAAAAAGCGTGGTGAAGGGAAAGGGAAAAAACCCAGGAGCTCCTGTGAGCAGCTGATGGTGTCGGAGGATGTAGGCAGACTCGGGGATGGAGGGAGGATGGATGAGGCTCTAAAAGAAACAGCTTTCCCTGAGAAGGGCAGAGGTTTCCCTGCACTAGTTCAACCATCAGCAAGTGCTGCAGACAAGCCAAAAAAAAGAGGGAGTGATGGAAGGAGTAAAAAAGGTGAAAGGAGTTTTTTCCAGCAGCCTTTTCTTGAGCATAAGGTGGACCCGAGTGGTTTTCCTGATGTGATCCATCAGCCTCAGGCTGTCAGTGATGAAGGCAGAGAGAGGAGCTGGGCTGCTGCTGAGAGTTTTCAGGAGAAGACATCTGAAACTCCAAAGCCCCTTGAGCTGGGGATGGAGCGACCTAAAGAAAATGTTAGAAAAAGTGAAAGGGCTGATCTGGGGCCTTTAGGCCAACCCAACCTGCTGGAGAGCAGCAGAGAGGAGGCCAAGCACTTGGCTGACACTGTCAGCAAAGCAAAAGAGGTAAATTTGGAGAATAAAGGCAAAGAAGTTGGAATTGCTTCAGGTGAATCAGTTGAGAGCAATTTTGATGCAGACAAACCCAGAAAGAGAGGTAGTGATGGGAAAAGAAAAAAAAATGAGAGAAGCCCTTTGAGGCAGGCAGCTGTCCTGGCTGCTGGGGTGGAGACAAGCATCCTTCCCAGCAAAGAAAAGGTGGCTGGAAGCACACAAGAAAACCTCTTTGATAAGGAAAAGGTGTCTGGCTTTGAAAGAGAGCTGGAGAATGTGACAGGTCTAAGCAAAGAGGTGCTGGAAAAGCCTGACACTCCTGGTGGTGGTGGTAGGTGTTTATCTAAGCAGCCAGGTCTTCCAGGGCATAAAATAGAGGCAGCAGGGCCAGAAATAGCCACAGCTGAAGAAATTTGCCCCAGGGATAAAGGTAAGGAACTACATACAGCCCAGGCTCTCCCAGAGCCCAGGACAGATGCTTCTGTGGTCCAGAGTCCCACCAGGGAAATAGAGATAGACAAAAGTAAGACAAAAAGTCGAGATGTGAAAGGCAAAAAGGCTGGAAATAGTCTGGAGCACTCTGGGGTGCTGGGAGCAGGGGATGTCCCTGCAGGAAGGGAAGAGGTGGGAAATACAAAACCAATTCAGTCTTTTGATAAAGGCAAAGAGACTAAATCCAGTACTTCAACAAGTCTCCTAGGTGACCCAGCTGATCTTGCTAAAGTCCAAGCTCCTGTTATACCTCTGGAGCCAGAAAACTCCCACACAAGCAGCAAAAAATGCAAAAAGACAGAGGCTGACCTGCAGCAGCCATTTCTTCTGGAGCCCAGATCAGGGGCAGAGATGTTTCCTCCTGGCAAATCTGAAGCAGCAAGTCCCACTCCTTGCAGCAAAGGGGTTGGAGTTCCTGCCCTAGAGCACCCAGCAGTGCCAGATCCCACTTTGTCCACAGTTACTGATAGGTCCAAAAAGAGAGGCTATGATGGCAGTAGTAAAAAGGCCAAAAATGCCTCTGAGCAGCCTGTGGTTCTAGAGCCAAGAGCAAACAGGGGAGTAGTGCAGCCTCCTATGGGATCTGAGATGGAATGTGGAATGGAAGACCCAAACATTGTGGATGAGAACAGAAATATCAGAAACTTTCCCACTGGTCCTCAAATGCTTTGGAATAATAAAGGGAGCTCCTTTGAATCCATGGCTCAGGCTGCAGGACCTGGCCCTGCTAACTCTGGTGAGGTTTCTCCTGGCTTCCCAAAGCAGAGGGAGGAGGGGGCAAGAGGGAAGGGGCTTCCTCCTCCTGAAGAGGCAGCAGAGAAGAGCAGCCAAGAGCCTGGATCTGGAGCTCAAAAGGAGATAGAGGTGGAACAACCTTGCAAGCAGCCAATTAACCTGGAGCATAAAGAGCCTGGAGAAGAGATGTCAAAGCCAGGTGGTGGAATCAAGGAGGTTGGTTCCCAGGGTGGGAGCGAGGCAGGTAAACCACTTCCTGTGGATCAGTCAGTGAAACAGGACATGAAACCAAGGAAGGACAAAGTTCACCTTTCTCCTGAGGCAAAGGTGGATGATAAAGAGATAAGAACCCCTGATAAAAAGCAGAGCACCACCAGCACGTCCTCAGCCCTCTCTCAGGAGGTGGCAGATTCAAAACAGAGCCCTGCTCCTGCTCCTGCTCCTGCTCCTGCTCCTGCTCCTGCTCCTGCCAAAGGGACAGAGAAACTAGAAGGAGCAACCACCTCTTCTGGGGAGAAGGACACGGGGTGCCTTTCCCCTGGACTTGCTGCAAGACCAGAGAGCAGAGCAGGAGCAGCCAGGTCACAGGCTGTGGCAGAGGCATTGGTGGAGAATAAAGCTGAGCTGGAGGGAGGTGGGAAGAGTGAGAAGATCTCACTGGAGCACCCAGGCAGTTTGGACAATAAAGAGGCAGAGGCTCCTGGTTTAAAACTGACAGCTGCCCCACCAACCAACCAGAGTCCTCAGGATGACCAGAAGGGTCATTCTCAGCCTGCTGAGGATGCTGATGCTCACAGTGAGGAAGCTCACTTGAAGGACACCCCAGCCTTAAAGCCTGGAGAAGACAAACCTGAAGATGGAATTAAGGGAAAAGAAGAAGAATGTGAGCAAAAAGCTGCGAAGGAGGCAAAGAAAGAGAGAGTTAAAGCAGCAGACCAGATAAAAGGCTACATGAGACCCACAAAGTCCAGAGGGGTGCCAGCTCTGCCAGCCAGGGCTGCTGCTCCAGACCCAGAGAAACAAAAGCAGCTGAAGCGCAGTGGTGTGAGCCAGCAGAGGCAAGAAAAAGGTGTGTGCTTGTGGTTTGAGCTAGCAGCAGTAATCCAGACAGCTTGCCTGCAAGGCCTTGCTCTGTGGCAGCGTGTTGGCATGACTCTGTAATGGTTAATCCTGCGTGGCACGAGCGAGTGTGGCATGACTGGGTTTTGGCTGATCTTAAAAGGCTCTTGAGTCTGCTTGCCTGTCTCACAGTGCTCATTCCCAGGGTTTGAAGGATTGACAGCTTGGTATAAGGTACAGAATTCTTGATTATTGTTTGTTTGGTTTTTTATTCAATCAGAGTGAGTCTTACATACGTATCGTGGGGTGTTTCAGTGAACTTGCACTGTGTGGTGTTCAGTCACGTGAAGTTCTTGTCATCCGAGAGGGAAAGTGACCTTCAGCAGGGATACAGCCCTGAATCCCCATGATCCCTGAGCAGCACCGTGTGCCACCAGCAGGCAGGGATCAGAGCATCCCCTGGGAGGAAGTGTGCTCCATCACTGTCCTGGTGCAGGGTTTGGTTTCAATCCCATCTCAGGCCAACTGCAACCACCTACTTCTCCTTCTGCAGCTGGTTGGAGACTTGATCTTCAGCTGCCTTGAGCTGTGTCTTGCCTAAAGCAGAGTTGTAAGACAGCAATAACTGGCCTAGAGACAGGTTTCAAGACTTTGACTCTCTGTTGAGACCATGAATGGGCTGGTCAGTGATTTGGATGGTTTAACCTGGCTGTTGTCCAGGGAACAACATCCCTGTTCCCACAGGAAGTGAGAGAGAATTGGTTTCATAGAATTTAATGAAGTTCATAGGAATTTTGAAATGGAGAATATAGCAGAGAGCAATAAAAACCCCCTACCCTTGTATTTCTCATTCTGAACTTTCCTCATCAAGAATTGGCATCTTCTCTGTGAATTCCAGTCTGCTGGGGTGGGCTGGGGAAGTTTATCCCTGCCCTGAGGTGCTCTGAGTTTTTGCTTTGTCATCAGGCATGCAAGTTTGTTTCTGTGGAGTTCCTTGCTGCCAGTTTGCATGATGCAGACACTCACTTAACAAACGTGGGGCTCGAGTGTGCCTTAACATGCTGGTCAGGTTTGGGAGAGGTTTTGTAATTTTAATGAGTGTTGCATAACCTGAAGTAGTTCTATTTTAGTGAAAGTGGTGTTCTCTGCATGAACTTGTGCCTGCAGAAGTAATGTTCTTTGGTGCATGATGCTACAAAATAAAGGGAAAGCTAAAGGCAGCATCTTTTTTTATATTTTTTTAAGAAATTCTTTAAAACCTTTCTATTGTCTGCTAGAAGGCTTTACTTTCCTTTGCTGACTAAACTCAAGGGAGCAGATTTTTAGTAGCAGATCCATGTGAAAAGGAGAAGCTCCTCCTGAGTGTTTTGCCCAGGTAAAGTGTGTACAGAGTTGGAGGATTTCTGTTGGAGCACAGCAGAGCAGCCTGCCAGTAAGTTGGTCCATACTTTGCACCTGCATCACAGAACCCCAGGATGGCTGAGGCTGGCAGGGAGCTGAGAGCTCATCTGCCCCAAGCTCCTGCCATGGGCAGGGACACCTCTCATCCAGCCCAGGTTGCTCCAAGCCTCATCCAACCTGGCCTTGAACACCTCCAGGGAGGGGGCAGCCACAACTTCTCTGGGCAATCTGTTCCAGAGTCTCAGCACCTCCTGCTGAAGAACTTCTTCCTCAGATCCAGCCTGAACCTCTTCTCCTGCAGTTTCAATCCATTTCCCCTTGTCCTCTGGCTGGACACTCTGAGGAAAAGTCCCTCTGCAGCCTTCCTGGAGGTTCCCTTCAGGGCTTGGGGGGCAGCTCTAAGGTCCCCCTGGAGTCTTCTCTTCTCCAGGCTGAACAATCCCAGCTCCTCAGCCTCTCCTGGGAGCAGAGCTGCTCCATTCCCTGGATCATCTTTGTGGCCTCCTCTGGACTGGTTCCAACAGCTCTGTGTCCTTCTTCTGGTGGGGACAGCAGAGCTGGGAGCAGTAAACTGGACTGTAAGTTGGCCTGACCTCAGTTTGCACAAGACTGCAGAAATATTTGGGTTGCTTTCATCCTTACAGCATTTCATAAACTTAGGGTTGTTTTGTTGGGGGGAAGCTCAGCAGGACTGAGGGTGTTTTGATGATGGTAGGTGACACATTTCCTACAGCAGCTGAAATCCAAGTGCTGGCAGGTGCCAAGGGGCAGACCCCTGGCACAGCCTCGGGCTGGCTCCTGGTCACCTCCCAGCATCTTGGGCTGAGCCACGAAGCAGAAGTTGTGGTCTAGGAGCAGGGAAGCAGATTTGTTTTGCCATGTAGATGCATTACCCAGGTTTGTCTCTCCTTCCATCCCCTGCCCGACTCATCACCAAGCTGCTGCTCAGTGAGCTACAAAACAGCAGCAAAAATCCAGGTGGAATCAATCCCTGTTGGCACAGCTGGTGTGGAAGTGCCTTGGAGCTGAGGATGAAATGGGGAATTCCTGCACTGGTTGGACATGAGTTAAAAGCAGATTTCAGTGAAGGGAAGGTGGTGAGTTTTCAAACCTGTGAATGGGAATGTGCTTGTTCACTGGACAGAAAATCACAGAATCCCAGAGTGTCAGGTGGGAAGGGACCTCAAGGCCCACCTGCCCCAACCCTTCTCATGTTATTGTTGATCTGAGATGTCTCAGCACCCATGGAGCTGAGACTTCAAACTTTCCCAAGGGGGGGAATCCACCCCTTCCCCTGGGAGACCATCCCAAGGTCTGACTGTCCTCAGGGGGAAACATTTTCCTCTGGTGTCCCATGGGAATCTCCCCAGGAGCACCTTGTGCCCATTGCCCCTTGTCTTGTCCATGGGACTCCTTGGACACAGGGAGTCTCCAGCTGCTTTGTAGCCCCCTCTAAGTACTGACCATGGTCAGAAGGGCTCCCCTGAGCCTTCTCTTCTCAGGGCTGAGCAGACCCAGTTTGCTCAGCCCCAAGATTTAAGCAGTGACTTTCCCCACAAACACTTCTAGAAGTCACCACGGCCCCGCTGCTGGCATCAAACCAGGGAGGGGGCTTTGCTCAGCGAGCTGTTTGCTCCAGAGGAACACAGAATTTCAGCCTCTGAGACTCCTAAACCACCTTCCTGATTCCTCCAGCTCACTGGGGGCCACCAAACCCCCTGCCCCAGGCTCACCTGCACTTGTGGCAGCACCTGACCAGGTCCTCCTGCTGCACGCGGTCGCTGAGAAACTGCGGGCGGCAGAGGGGGAGGCGGATCCTGGAGAGCAGCTCGGGCAGGAAGGGCTCCCTCTGCTCTCTGTCGTACCTTATCCAGGCCAAGGCAGCCTCAAACACCTGCCAGAAGACAGACACGGGATGTTGGGAGCTCTGGGATATTGTTTATTTCCAAGTTCTTACTGCTGCCAGCTCTCTGAGGGACAAGAAACCACAGAGTGACCACAATGATGTGATCTCCCCCCAAAAAACCCCTGTGTGAGCAGCAGGGCCAGGGAGGGGACTGTCCCCCTCTGCTCCCCTCTGGGGAGACCCCCCTGGGGTAAAGCTGGGTCCAGCTCTGGGGTCCCCAGCAGCAGAAGGACCCGGAGCTGTTGGAGCCAGTCCAGAGGAGGCCCTGGAGCTGCTGGGAGGGCTGGAGCAGCTCTGCTCTGGAGCCAGGCTGAGAGAGTTGGGGGTGTTCAGCCTGGAGAAGAGAAGGCTGCAATGGGGAGACCTTAGAGCACCTTCCAGTGCCTGAAGGGGCTCCAGGAAAGCTGGGGAGGGACTTGGGACAAGGGCCTGGAGGGATGGGAGCCTGGAGGGGGAAGGGTTTCCAGCTGCAAGAGGGGAGATGGAGAGGAGATCTTGGGGAGGGAGAAATTCCTGAAATCGTAGAATCCCAGACTGGGTTGGGTNCATCACCAAGCTGCTGCTCAGTGAGCTACAAAACAGCAGCAAAAATCCAGGTGGAATCAATCCCTGTTGGCACAGCTGGTGTGGAAGTGCCTTGGAGCTGAGGATGAAATGGGGAATTCCTGCACTGGTTGGACACGAGTTAAAAGCAGATTTCAGTGAAGGGAAGGTGGTGAGTTTTCAAACCTGTGAATGGGAATGTGCTTGTTCACTGGAGAATCACAGAATCCCAGAGTGTCAGGTGGGAAGGGACCTCAAGGCCCACCTGCCCCAACCCTTCTCATGTTATTGTTGATCTGAGATGCCTCAGCACCCATGGAGCTGAGACTTCAAACTTTCCCAAGGGGGGGAATCCACCCCTTCCCCTGGGAGACCATCCCAAGGTCTGACTGTCCTCAGGGGGAAAACTTTTCCTCTGGTGTCCCATGGGAATCTCCCCAGGAGCACCTTGTGCCCATTGCCCCTTGTCTTGTCCATGGGACTCCTTGGACACAGGGAGTCTCCAGCTGCTTTGTAGATCCCTGGAACAATACTTAAGAAGGAGCTAAAGGGATCTGGATATTATAGTCCAGATTTTTGTAGACTCACGTGGTTTGGGTTGGAAGGAACCTTTAAAGCTCATCTAGTCCAACAGTTTTCACTAAATTGAGGGGACCATGGACTGTACCTACTTTCTGCCTGCCAGTTCACCCTCCTGTTAGGATCACAAGATAAGAACTTGCTGGCCAAAGGTTTTATATTTTTACCTGTTACCAGAACCTGGCCAACACTCAATCTGTATTTGTCAGGCAGGACTGTGAAGCTCCTGCTTTGCAATTTCCTCCCATATGAGCTCTTTTTCTTTGTGGTGGGTACTCAGTGATCTACTATCAGAATAACACCCGTGGGTATTTTGGAGGATCTTCTAAGTTTAATAACTTGAATTTCTTAAGCCAGGCTCAGGTGTCAAATGCAGTGTGTGTTCTGGAACAACCAGACAGCTTTCCCAGCTGCATCAGCTCCTGTGTGTGCTGCTAAAATAGGTACCAGCTTGGTGATCCAGCTCCTTGGGGAGCCATGGTAACAGTGATGCTGCAGTTTCTCTCCCTGGTGGAAGTTATGTGTACCTTTTTTAAACCAGGCCTGCAAACTCCTGTAATTTGCTTTTTTTTCTAATTTTGACTTTGCAGCTTAAAGTTAAGAAATGCTGGATGTGAGGCTGTTCATCCAGTTTGAATTTAATCCCTTCTCCATCTCTTGGATTTATTTCTGCTTTGCATTTTTGTTGTTGTCATTGTAAGAACTGCCCCAGATTCTTCTGGAAAGCTATTTTATGCCTTTGACTGTCAGGAGGCAGCTGAGATGATAACCAAAACATGTCAGGCATTATCAGCCTTTAAAATATGACCGAGCCTTTATGCCACCTCCTGTAGAATTAAAACTCAAATTAGGAATGATGTGAAGAAGCAGAGTCCTCAAATCTGTTCTTCCAAGCAGGCACCCTGGCTGATGCAGGGCTGGGGGTCTGGTGTTGAGGAATGGTTACTGGAGAAAGGATGGAAGGTTTTCATTCATTCAGTGTTGAGCCATTTGGTTCAGATTTACTGCCAGCATCCTTCTTCCCTCTACTCCTCAGGTTGTATTTCAACACTGAGACTTCCAAAGGATACTGGTTTTCTCCAGTCCTTACAGAACAGAGTGTTTCATAAAAAAAAAACAAACCAATTTGTTTCAGTGTTTTGGAATTTGGTGTGTTCTTGCATTTTTCACTTTATGTAAGCTCTTCAGGAAAGGGCCAAAATCGTGGATGTCTGTTAGGGTGATGCTCCAGTTAATGCTGTGAGCTTCAGTGGTGGCCAAGAGCTGCAGCCACCTTGTGCTCTAGATGGTTGTGCTTCTGAATTTCTCTCCCAGACATACAACCATAGAATCCCAGACTAGTTTGGGTTGGAGGGACCTTAAACAGCACCCAGTCCCAACCCCCTGCCATGGTCAGGGACCCCTCCCCCAGCCCAGGGGGCTCCAAGCCCCATCCAACCTTCAACACTGCCAGGGATGGGGCAGCCACAGCTTCCTTGGGCAACCTGGGCAACCAGGGGCTCAGCACCCTCACCCCAAACAATTTCTCCCTCCCCAAGATCTCCTCTCCATCTCCCCTCTTGCAGCTGGAAACCCTTCCCCCTCCAGGCTCCCATCCCTCCAGGCCCTTGTCCCAAGTCCCTCCCCAGCTTTCCTGGAGCCCCTTCAGGCACTGGAAGGTGCTCTAAGGTCTCCCCATTGCAGCCTTCTCTTCTCCAGGCTGAACACCCCCAACTCTCTCAGCCTGGCTCCAGAGCAGAGCTGCTCCAGTCTTTGGATCATCTGGGAGAGATCAGGGCTCCTGCTGTGGTAGCCAAGTGATGCTTGGTTTCCCTCCACAGTCTCTGTCACCATCTCTGTCTCTGTCTCTGGTGGAGCAGCACCCATCCCATCAGCTGAGCTGGTGAGGAGCTGTCTTTGCAGCCCAATGGCACAACCCCCATGTGTCATAGGGGACATATTTCTCAGTAGGACAGCTCTGAATCTCTTGTGTGTACATAAAAGACATTTAAAAGCAGGGAACACCACCCCTGCTTAATCACAGTATTTGCTTTTCTTTTACTGCCACAGTGAAGACCTTTCTCTAAATATTTGCTTTTCCTGCCTGGTTTCCGTTATACTGGTGTCATGATAATGTTACCTCAGCACTCTCAGAGTAACCTTCCATTCATACAATGGCTGTAATGCCCCCGTGGGACCCCAAACTGTAATTGGGTTTGTTTGATACGAGCTGATGAGCAACGGGAGCGCAATGGTCCATAGGGATGGGCAGCAACCTGCATCCCTCTCACCAGAACTCATCTCCAATGCAGCCTGGGCCAGTAACTCCTAATACCAGTGCTGCTTTTGGAATGGTGAGAACACCATGCTATTGCTGTCTGGTCATTAATTAAGGACCTTTTAATTATCCCATGTAGGGGTGTGGGAGAAATGAAGCCCCAGTGCTGTCCCCAGGCAGTTCTCATGTCAGAACCGAATGGGGTTTTGTAGCAGCAACAGAAGGGTGCTGTTACCTGCTTGTCCCTGAAATTCTTGCACTTGTGTGCTTGTATTTGATTCAGCTTGAACAGCAAGTTTTGTTGTGGTGTCAGTTCTATCCATGACTAAAAGGTGAGCTGAGCTTAGGGGACATCCTTTCAGAAGCCTTTTTGTCCTCTGGAGCTGTGGCATTGCTCTGAATTGCCCAAACCAGCTGTAAGTGCCTGCAAACACCCAACTTGGTTTTTTCTGGTTGGTTTTGCACTGTGTGTTACATTACCACTTGCTTTTTCTCTTCAGTCTCATGCAGCAACTCTCATTTTCAGCTGGCAGCCCTTCCTCTTTGGCTGAGTTCCTAGGTTGAATTTTATCCCTTTATGTTCCTGTTCATCCTCGACACTCTGATTTTCAAGAAGAGCTGGGAAAGAAACCAATGTAATTCTGGTATAAATTGGTCTAGATTTAGAATCTTGAGCACATTTCCTTAGTGATATTGCTCAACTTTCAGGGGACAGCTGAATTTCAAGCCTCATCTTCCTGCTGGTGTCGTGAGTTCATTGCTTGTGTATCATTCAGCTGCCTCTGCTTCACCTCATTTCTGTTCCCACTATCAAATACTCCTTCAGTAACCAAGTATTGGGGATAATTTTTAGGTGGAAACGCTCTTGGAGTGCATTTGAATCAGGCATTGCCTGATCACTAGGATTTTTATTGTATTCTATCTAAATTTTCAAGTAAATGGGATCTGAGCTGTAAATGCCCTGCCCTCTGAACCACAAGACTGTGTCTGAGTGTTGTACAGCTCCCAGATCTTAAGCTGGTAAAATTAGGGTGGCCAGAAGACAAAATAATTCTGGTTCACCTTTTTCTCCTTCAGCCTGGCTTCTTGCAGGCTTCGAGGTGAAGCCAGGCGTGTGAGCTCAGCGGGTGTTTCAGGCTTGGTGTGATGCTGCTGGTTTTTATAGCAGAGTTGTGCTCAGACACGTGTGTGTGTGTGTGTGAACACCCCGACCAGCCAGTGAACCTGCTGCAGGTCAGTGCTTCTGGGTTTTATAGACAGAGTGTGTCCTTGATGGTTCTGGCTGTTATTGGTAATAACACTTAATTAGAGCTCGTGTTAGTTGGAGGGGCTGGCAGGGGGGAGCTCATCACCCTGACAAGTGATGTTGCCTTAGAAACCAGTGCATAGGATTGCACAGAAACGATTGTGTTAGATTAAAAAAACAAAAAACAACCAAACAAAAGCAAAGGCATTAGAAGGGATAAGTATTAGCTTTGGGAGTGAAGCAAAAATAGAAACACTAGGCTGATTCATCTGCTGAGGCTGGGAGCCTGCAGATTGGGTATCAAGTGGTGACGTGGGGATGCAGTGATCTTGCCCCAGCCACTGGCACTTGTGCTTTTACCTGGTGAAGTGAGGGGAGGAATTCTGTAGTTTCTTCAGCACAGGGGTGTGTTGTCCCTTGGGAAGGGCTGGTGTTCAGAGATACAATATAAGCATCATAATACACAGCATAAGCTCAGAGAAATGTCAGCAGATGTGTTTCATGTTGGGGCTGAAATATGTGCTCAGCTCCCTTGACAGGCTTGTTTGTGTCACAGACCTACCTGGCATAAGAAAAAGCAGGGTTTAGTGATGGGAAGAGGATGGGAACAGACAAAATTTAACCTCTTCCTTGTGGAACAGGCTGCTGTCTGGCCATGGGAAGGTTGTGAGAAGCTCCAGGCAATGGGTGAATCTCCACAGCCAGAAGCTGGACCAGGGTCTGACTTGGAAGAGCTTCTGACTGTTCCACTGCTGTTTTCTGATACTTTTTTTAAGAGAAAGATGGTGGAGATCCAAAAGGAAAGCCCAGATTTGATACTTGAAGAGTATGAAGTCTCCCTCAAAGCTGAACTAAGGGTAAAAGCAGTGCATGGCTTCCTTTCAGGAACCCAGCTTCCCTGGATCATGGGCCCATCCTTACTCGAATCCTTTTCCAAAATCCATCCAATCTTACTTGCTGAACATCCTCCACCCTTCCCTTCATACCTTTCATTGACTGCTACTGCTTCTCTTAGCATGCTGTAGAAAAAATCAAGTTTTGGTAGAATCTAAAGGAAAAACTGGGACCAAAGGTCCTGGTTGTCAGGGCTGCTGATGTTGTGTTGTGAGTGTTGGTGATTTCTGGTCTTGCTGAAGGCTTAGAACAACCACCATGACGTATGTTCCAAAGCAGAATATTAATACATTTAAAGAAAAAAAATTCATTTGGGCACTGGAACTGAGAATGGGCACCTGGAAACAATATGCCACGGGCAGGATGAATCTTTTGAAAAGTATGAACTCTACGTTACCTCTGTTCATGTCCCTAGACATGAAATACTGGATGACTTTAGGGATTTTTGATAGCTAAGCATTCTCCTGCTTCTCATTATCCCAGGTATTGAGCGTGGCTCATTTCCTCCATTAAAAAAAAAAAAAATGAACTGACTTAGTGGTGGTTGGCAGTGGTGGACACTGACATCAGGAGTCAGGCTTTTCCTTCCAGTGATTCACATCTCTTCATTACAAAGTCTGCTCCACTGTGGCTGCTGCTGAACCTCTTCCAGGCTTGTGTGCTGTGCCTGGGACCTCAGTGCCTTTTAGGACTTGGAGCTGGAAGCCTTACACTTTGTCCTTGCCCTCCTTTGCCTGGGACAGGAGGGACATTGAGGTGCTGGAGAGGGTGCAGAGAAGGGCATCTGGGCTGACTGGGGTTCTGGAGAAGAGGTTTTAGGAGAGGCTGAAGGAGCTGGGGCTGTTCAACCCAGCAGGTTGAGGGGAGACCTTCTTGCCCTCTACACCCCCTGAAGGAGGCTGCAGTCAGGGGGGTGTTGGCCTCCTCTCCCCAGTGACTGTGACAGGACGAGGTGATGGGTTCAGGTTGCACCAGGGGAGGTTCAGATCGGATATTAGGAAAAATGTCTTCACTGAAAGAGTGGGGAAGCAGTGGCAGAGGCTGCCCAGGGAGGTGGTGGAGTCTCCATCCTGGGAGGTGTGAGCAGGTGAGTAGATGTGGTGCTTCAGGAGGTGGCTTGGTGCTGGGGGTGGTGCAGGGCTGATGGACTCACTGATCCGGAAGTTCCTTTCCAACCTTGATGATTCTATGATTCTAAGTAAATGCAGGTTTTCTCTTCTAAGTGGTAGCTGTTTGCTTTAAAAAAAAATTATAAAAAAAGAAATCAGATAAAACCCCAGCATGTGGTTTCAGGAACCTTTCCCAACTTGCCCTCACTCCTGGGGATGTGCATTACATGATTGCTGATGTATTGAGATTAGCTACAAAAATCTTGTTCTGGAATTGACTGGGCAGTAGAGGAATGACAGTAATTCACAGAATCCTAGAATGGTTTGGGTTGGAAGGGACCTTAAAGCTCATCCAGTCCCAACCCCCTGCATGGTCAGGGACACCTCCCCCAGCCCAGGGGGCTCCAAGCCCCATCCAACCTTCAACACTGCCAGGGATGGGGCAGCCACAGCTTCCTTGGGCAACCTGGGCAACCAGGGGCTCAGCACCCTCAAATTCAAGAATTTCTTCCCCATCTCCAACCTCAATCTCCCCTCTCCAAGTTTTAACCCATTCCCCTTGTCCTCTCCCTACCCCCCCGTGTCCAAAGCCCTCCCCCAGCTTTCTTGTAGCCCCTTCAGATATTGGGAGGTTGCTCTGAGCTCACCTGGGAGCCTCCTCTTCTCCAGGCTGAACAACCCCAATCCCTCAGCCTGGCTTCCCAGGGAGGTGCTCAGCCCTCTGAGCATTCCAGTGGCTCCTCTGGACACCTTCCAGGAGCTCTGTGTCCTTCTGATGTTGGGGACTCCAGAGCTGGGCACAGGACTCAGTCCCAGGGGTAAAACCAAAACCAGTTCCCAAACCTTTCCCAATTTCCCAGTTTTTCCTCTCTACCTTCTTGTCTGGCCCAAACTTGATCACCTCCTGAGCAAACTCAGCCGTGGGTTTGATTCGCACAAAGGTTTGGATTTGTCTCTCTGCTGCATCCATTGTGCCTGGAGAAGAGGGGGGAGGGTTTAAAAAAAATTAAACAAAAAAAAGGGAAATCAGCAACATTGCAGGCCCTGAAATAAACTGTGATGTCATTTGTCAGGAAAAGGGGAGCTGGAGCAGTAGAGTTTAAACATAAAGTGAGGGACAGCACAGAGTTGTACCTCCCTTTGCCTCATGAAGCAAAATACTGGTGGGGACATGAGATGGATTTGCTTTTTTTTTATTATTTTCTGGGTGTGAAGGTTTGCAGGGGCAGTTCCTCCAGAAGTGTGCTGCCAGCTCCTGAGGCTGCTCACAGCATGCACTGAACCCACTTTCTGATTTTCCTCTTGATACTGATATTCAAAAATATTTTCTAGTCTCTAGCAAACACCAAACTGAAAATTTTATGGAAGAAAACCCCCCAGGTCTGACAAATAATTTGTGATAAAAAACTCATGTTGGGCTTCTGGTCAAATATCCGGCAAGGCTGAAGGATCTGCTGACCAAAATCCATGGGAGAAGGACTCACTGGATCCATGCAGCTGCTTCCAAAAGGGGGGAATGGAGCTGGGGAAGGGTCTGGAGCAGAAGGAGAAGGTCTGGAGAGCATGGAGGAGGGGCTGGAGAAGATGGAGAAGGGGCTGGAGAAGTTGTGAGGAGCAGCTGAGGGCCCTGGGGGTGTTGATCCTGGAGCAGAGGAGGCTGAGGGGAGACCTTCTGGCTCTCTGCAACCCCCTGAGAGGAGGTTGGAGCCAGGGGGGGTCGGGCTCTGCCCCCCAGGAACAAGGGATGGGACAAGAGGAATGGAGCTGGAGGTTGAGGTTGGAGCTGGGGAATTATTTCTCCCTGGAAAGGGATGTCAGGNCTTCTGGTGTTGGGGACTCCAGAGCTGGGCACAGCACTGAGGGGGGCTCAGCAGGGCACAGGGGGGAATCCCCTCCCTTACATGAGCTTAGATGGCTTCAAGGTTGACTGTTTTTGGGAACAGACTAAAGAGTTCCAGGGTGAGGAAGTGCTTGAAATATCAGTCCTGCCTCAGTGAGGAGAGATAATGCCTGAGTTCAGGGCCCATATTTCAAACTATTACAGAAAAAAAAAAAATTGCTGAGGCCTTTGGAGAAGTGAAGCTTGTGGGTGGCTCTATTCTGGTTAATTAGAGGGTGTCATGAAAAATTCATATAACTTAGAGTTCCTTAGTCATTGTTTTTAAATATTGTAGCATTTCTCAGCAGCAGGTTAAATTCAGGGGGTGTGCTGTAGCTTGCATTCTCTGGGTGTAAAAATACATTTCAACTATAGCAGGGAGTCCTTTCACTGCTTAGACTCCTGGACTGGGGATGTCTGAAGTGTTGTAACCTGACAGAGAGGAGAACTTGCCTTTGTCAAGGGATAATCAGTACCAGGCACTTCAGGGAAAAAAAAAATCTCTAAAAATCTCTGCAGTTTGGTGCTAACAGCAAGCCAGGTCGTGGGGGCTGCGTGGTTAGCAGCAATCTTCAGCCCTCTCAGGGCTCCCAGTTTAACCAGGGAAACAATGTCCACAGCAGGAATCCCAGTGAGAGAAACCCTGGGGAGGATACTGGGTGCAAAGGCAGCGTGGGAGAGTCGTGTCCTTAATACGTGTTGAGGCTGGTTTGGAATAGATCAACACAAAATGTCAAATTTTAGGTCTAAATTGAGTGCAATAAAAAAAACTACAAAATAATGCAAAGCTCAGAAATCTTGTAAATTATGTTTACATTAAAAAAGTGTTTAAAAATCAAGTTCCCAGTATTTAAGACTAACAAAACCTCTCCCAGCCTGTCCTGTTTCATCTTTCCCAGTTTTGCCCCTGCCTTGCCTGAGCATTGTGGGTTGTGAAATTCTCAGAATAGCAACACTTGTGATCACTGCTGATTCCAAAAGAATAGATTACAATTCATTGAAAACAAAGCCTGCTGTGAAAGGGGCCATTCTCTGCTGTAGTGCTTGGGCTTGGGCTTGGTGGGGTTTTTTTTTTTTGGGGGGGGGGTTGTGTTTTGTTTTCGTTTAAGGGGAGGAAAATTGCTGCCCTTCGTTCCTGAGGATTCCTAAGAGTGGTTTATCAGCAGGAATTAATACTTAGAAATGCATCAGTCATAATGAGGTTTGACAGAGGGAAAAAAAGGAGACAACAATAATCCCCACAATGTTTTAAGAACACAGGAAACAAAAAAAATCATCTCACTGAGCTGATGGAAGCATCGAGATGGGGATCGCTGGGATTCTTCATGATTTGAGTTTATTATTTTATTTTATTTTTGTTTTTACAAAAGAAAAAAGACAAGACCTGATGGGTTGCTTTGAGCTGGTGTCTGAATCCAGCAAATGAAGGCGTGCGGCAGGCAGGGGGTGGGGAGGAAGGAGTTTTGTCATGAATAGAGGGGGCACGGCCGTGGCGTCAGCGGCGTGGGCAAGCTCCCAGCTGCTCCTCCAGCCCCGCGCGGCTCCGGCAGAGATGTCCCTGTCCAACAAGCAGCCGGCACCGCTCTCCGAGTACAGCCAGCTCTGCAAGCCCAGGGACACCGAGAGCTTCTCGGAAGCCTTCCACTGCATGGAGTCCCCGAAAGACTTCGGGAAAACCGAATTCGAATGGCAGAGGACTGAGGGGAAGCTGAACGAGATCGGCTTGAACGTCAACTCGGGGGGACCGCTGAAGGATGGGCTGGTGAAGAGCGCTGGCTTCACGGATGAGGACAAGCTCTGCTTCTTTGAAGGCAAGCTAGACAAAGAGCTAAAAATAGCTCAGAAAGACAAAAGAGAAATTGAGGTGCAAGGCAAAAAATACCAGGCAGCCGCGGGTCACCTTGAGAGCTGGTCTCTGATTTCGGAACCGTTTCCTTCGGCGGAAGGGAACTTTGCAAACCCCAAAGCTACAGAATTTCATGTGGGACAGGCAGGAGCTGAAAAACCTGGTCCCGGGCTGGGTAAAAATGGAGCCATCACTGATCAGGAGAAAGCAGCTGGTAAGGCTGGAATGGAGAACAAATGCCAGGCAGCCCCAACCCTGCCCAGTCTGGCTGTGTCGGAGAGCGATCCCGGCAAATGTGGGAAGGAAAAGGACGTCAGTGCCTGGAACCCCAACTTCCCCCCTGTCCTGGTGAACAATTCAGGGTCTAAAGAGGCAATGGTGAGAAAAGATGGAACCCCCAGCTATTGTGTAACCGGGGTGGTCAATGACAACTACGTGCAGAGTGGGTTTTCTTCTGCCTCGACGGTGTCAAAGCCGGAACCTCCGAGGACCACCGTCGAGCTTGCCCAAGATGACTCCAGAAGTAGTTATTTTAACAACACCACTGAAATGGAGGAAGAGCTGGCAGACAAGCTGAGCTGTGCCGAGGACAGCAGCTTCCTGAACAGGGCTGCCCACCAAAGGAAGGCGATGAGGCGTGCCATGTCCGAGTGCTCCCACTTGTCGGTGCCCCTGGCCCTTAACCTGGCAGATAAATACCCTGAGCCTGTGCTCAGAGAAGACGTCGCTACTGGTTTGCTCTCTCCTGGCAGCAGCCTGAGCCAGTGCCCCAGCCCCACGGCCGGCAAGCTGGGTGCTCCCATGAAGAGGTCAATGACCCTATCAGAGGAGCAAACATCTGGCTCCAGCTCGGGGCCCCAGCAGAGCCACGCGGGGCTGCCCAGCCTGGTGGTGAAGGAGCATCCATCCCTCCCGACAGAGGAACCCACTGCCAAGAAGAGAGAGGAGCTGAGCAGTGGGAACAACTCCATCAAGAAAGAGCTGGGCAGCCCGAGCTTGTACCACAGCAAGCTGGAGCAGATCCCTGAAATCAGCAGCCAGGACAAAGAGAGGGAGGAGGCAGCGGCAAAGAAGGAGAAGAGAAATGGCACTGATGGAGCTGCTGGGGTTGAGTCTCCAAAAAACAAATGCACCGAGATGGAAGGCAGCAAAACTGCTCCACTGGAAAGAAAAGAAATTGAGGTCAGCGGTGTGCAGAGCTCTCTGTCTCCCAAGCAAGGAGATTTACTATGTGATGGTATGTTGCTGATTTTTACCTTCCTGGGAAGCAAGCAGACAGTGGCTGAGAAGCAACTGACAGACTTAGAGGCTGCAGACAGAGGGTGGGCAGCTCATTGTACCTGAAAAGAACGATACAGTTGAGGTTCCTGTAGTTAGAACAAAGGATGTCTCTTTGGATAGCTGAAAATGGAGGGAAAAAGCAAAAAAATTAAAAAATAAAATAATTTCCTGGCTGGTTCCACAGCCAGCCTTGGATTGCTGCTGGGATCCTAAACCTGATTCCAAAATCTGTAGTAACCTCTCTGGTAATAGTTCTCTCTTCAGCATCCTCTCACCACTCCCTCTTGTGAGCACGGGCACCCTTCTGATTTGCAAGCTGGCTTGGTAGAGGGAGGGCATTGTCAAAGTTAAAATCTGTGCTGAGAGGATGTGCAGGTTGTGCTTTCATGTTGCCCTTTTGTGAGCACCCGTTGGTATTGCTCTTAGAGGGGGCATGCAGGAGTAAAGGGGTAGAATGGTTTCTCTGGTCCAGCTCTCCCTGTTGCAGTGCTGAAATTCAGGAGTGGAATTTCCTCCTTACTTTCTGGAACCTCTTTCCCAAAACCCCAGTTACAACAGAGCCCAGTGTCAAAAGCAGCTTGTTTGACTTTGTGGTGTTTTGTTGTTTCAGTAGTGGTGTGAGGCATGAGGTCAGTCTTCCCGGATTTGAAATCTATGAGAATAGTAGTTACTCTTTGTTTTCCAGCCTGGAACAGCATCTCTGTGCCTCTTGCCAGCTTCAGCCAGCAATAAACCTGCTTTTTTTCACAGATTTTGGGGGTGAGGATGGGCTGTGTGCTTTGCCTGCCACCCGTATTAGCAAGAGCTTCGCATGGGGAGAGGAAAGCAAACGTGTCAGGGAATAAAGGCAGAGGACCTGCATGGGAATTTTTGCACCCAGTGACTGCAGTAGCCAGCTGGTTTGTTAAACCTTCAGAGGACTGAAACAAACTTGATATTAAGACCCCAGCATGAAAAGGGGGAGTGCCAAGCAGGTGGATAGGGAGATGCCTGGTTCAGGTAGAGCTCCAAAACGCTGCATTTGGCTCAATAAGCTGAGCTCTCTGAAGCAGTGAGTGTGGAAAGGCAGTTTCTGAGCCAGGAGGTGTGCTGGGAGAACCAGGTTGGAGAGTTGGTTCTCTTGTTGGGTTTTGTGGTGTGGTAGTGACACCCAATGGTCGATTGGTTGGCTCCTGGCTGCCTGTGCGAGGCTCCAAGCATCCCTCCAGCTCCATCTCTCCTTCCTCCAGCTCTCATAATCACAACACAACCATGTTCTGCCTCTAACTGGAGTTTTATTTCTCTCCAATAATTCATCATAATGATCATAAAATCATTCTGGTTGGAAAAGAGCTTTAAAGCCATTGAGTCCAACCCTTAACCCAGCACTGCCAAATCCACCAGGATGTTTCAGTTTCCAAGATCTGTGGTCAGAGCTTTGCCAATACAAACCTCCCTGCTCTGAAGTGCCAACACATCTTACCTTCTTCCCTGTCCATTGTCTCAGTGTCACCTTGTTCCTTACGGTCTCCTGGGTGCACAGATTTTCAGTAACTCTGGCAGCTGTGAGATGAGGTGGTGTCAGTTTTGGTGGCAGCCCTTCACGGATTGCAGACATCGCTCCTCCCGAGCCTGAACAGAGGTGTCAGGTCCTTTCAGGCAGGCAGGAGTCATCAGTTCTCCTGTTGATAGCCACCAGAACAATGTGGTGACCTGCTGGCCGCAAGCTACAGCTGGAGGGGACACTGGAGATGGCTTTGGTTGGGCACAAGTACGACCTGTGCCACTGTGTGTTACCTGGGCTCAGTGTTGCACCTGAACATTGAAGGGTCATCGAGCTTCTTGACCACTTGGGCATGACATGGGTGAAAGTGATGATAGCAACAAACAGGGAACAGTGCAACCCACCTTGTCCCAGAGGTTCTGGGGTGGTGGGCTTTGCAGGCATCTGCTCTGCAACTGGAGCTTCTTTACAAGGCAGATTCGGTGGCCTTGGCAGTGTTGGGGTGACAGTTGGACCTGGTGATCTTCAAGGTCTTTTCCAACCAGAACATTTCTGTGATTCTGTGGTAAGTTAAGCAAGGATGTTTGTGTTTTGGACAAAGAGGAAACCAGGTTTGGGTGGGTTGGTAAATTCTGTCAAGCTGAAGAGGCATCTGTTTCAGAACACAGTTATGTGGGATCTTTAAATCTGAGAAACTATTTAAGACATCATCTAGACTGGATTGACATGTTTTCCCCAGAGGGCTTGAGCATCAGTGATGTAAAGGTCAGTAGATAGGAACATGCCAAGTCTTCTTCTGGTTGGGTTGCTTTTTGCAGATGCCTACTTCACATTACCCAGGGGGGGGTTAAGCACTGAGGTTTAGAATTTTGTGCTCTCCAAATCTTGATTTTGAAAGCTGTTTGTCATCCTTTTAACCACAATGCTGGGGCTGAACCCATACACCAAGAACTGAGTGAGCAGACAGCTCACAGGCTTGCCTGGGCAAGAACCTGAGAGAGCTGTAACTTCTTTTTCACTCTTCTCCAAAATTATCAGCCCCTTAGGATTTGGTTTGTTCTGTTGCTCTGGTTTATTCCCCCGTGGAATAAAACATTGCAGCAGACACAAGAAAAATGTTTTCTTTGCTTTATATATGTGTAGTTTGGCAAGAATTTTTGGAATGCCAAAGAAAGCAGACAAAAATTCCGTGGAATGCTTTCAAGCTTTCTGTGATGAGCTCTTGCTTCCTCTCCCCTGTTAAGAAGCAGAGAGGTGGTTGGAACAGAAACAACTCCAGCAAACAAGCAGCCTTGCTGGGAGTCTGGGACTGATTCTAAACCTGCCCTTTGTGGTTTATTCGTGGCTAAATGACCCATTCTTATCCATACCAACCTCCCTGCTCTGGTCTTGGTGTTCACCTTGCAGATCTCTTGCCAAGCACCAGGCAGTGTCACCCAAGTGGCCAACATCTCGATTTTAGAAGCTGGAAAAAGTGGTTTTCCTCCTAATTCCTTTATTTTCCTGCCCATTCTATCTGTTCATTCCAAAGTTTGTGCTTATGTTCAGGGTAACAGCTTTTGTCACTTGCACCTTTTTTCATCCTAAAAATTCTTGGGAAGAATTGCCCAACCTGATTCTACTCATTTTACTGGTGTCCCTCACAATTTCTGCCCAAAGCAGATTCCCTCGGCCCTGTCTAGCCAGAGTTTGTTTGGTTTGGGTTTGGGCTTTTTGCTAACTCTCAACTACCTGTTTTTTTCTTTAATGTGATCAAGAATTGTACTTAAAATATTTATGCCTTGCAACTAGTGGGAATATAATATAATGGGAAATTTAGTTTCATTTCCTTCTAAAAAATTGTCAAAAATACGTCCCTTCTCAGATCTCTCATGGGAGGTATTTTAAGCAAGGAGATCCTGTCTGTCCTGAGCAGAGCTGAGCTGTAGAACTTGTCCTGGTCCCTAATTTCATGTGTAATTGCTGCAGATTCTCACCAAGGCAAGTGGCTGCCTCGTTTCCTGCCCTGAACAACAGATTTGAGTCATGTTCAGTTTGGACAGAAGCTGTTGTGTGATTTATTGCACGTACCTAAGAGGTCAGCCCCTTAGCTAAGCCATGTCCTTCTCCACTCCGCTCACCTTCTGCTTTTTCTTATTTCCATCAGTTTTCCTCCATCTTAAAACACTTTTTGCTCTGAAATACCAGAAATTCCAGGCTTGGTTGGGTTGGGGCTGTCACCTCACTGATCCTCACCAGAAAAATCATCTTTTCTGACTCTTATTTCTTTGTAAACCCATGAAAGGTGTGCAGTCCAGCCTGACTTCTGAATCTCCTGCAGGGTGAGGTTGGTTTGTTCTTTTTCTTTTGCAGCAGAGCATTTTGTGGTTCAGGTAACTACAGAATCCACAACTTCCAACATGACTGAGTCAGGCTGCAATAATCTTATCACCTCAGGTTTGCACAGATTAAATGATGGGATTAGGAAATATCAACCTTGTAATGAATTTATGATAATTGTCCAAGTAATATTGATGGTGGGGATGGTGGCTTGCTCACAAGGTTCCTTGTGATCTTCTAATGAGAAAGGAAAGAGGTAGTTCACTGGCAGTTCTGACTTGCCGTACGCGTGTTCAGCCTTGAATGGAAAATAAGCACTGGCATCTCACAGGGGCTGAGGTTCAAACTGATGCTGGAAGTATTGTAATCATTACATAAATCAGGTGGGTTCCCAGTTCTGTAACACCTGCTGCTCCTCCTCCAAAACAGCAAAAACCACTGGCTGTTGAAGGGATGCTGCCTGCAACACAGTGCTTTGCAGCTGCTGCTCTTCCCCTTTCCCTAGAGAGAGAGCTCACCAGATCACAGACTGGTGTGGCCTGGAAGGGACCTTAAAGATTCCAGCCCCTCTGGATGGGAAGATGCAAGGAGATGCATATGAGAAGAGCAAGGAGATGTTCAGCCATGGGAGATGGGTGGAGGGCAGCACATGCTGGTCTCGTTGTAGGGATGTTGTTGATGGCCGTGCACTGCTCACCCTGGAAATTCCTGCTGCAAGCTTGAGGTGGGATTAAAAAATGGAATTTCTACAGGTGGGTCATCAAGGTATGCTAGATAGTATGAAGGTACATAAAATGTGATTCAAGTTCAATGCCAGTGATAGATCAGCAGAGAAAAGGTTTAGAAAGACCCCTCTGCCCTTGGATGATTGGCAGGACCTTTGTGCCTGACAGGATCATGCTTGTAATTATTTTGCCTTTGGACCAGTACAGAACAGCAGTGTTATGTCTTCAGACACTGCAACCACCCCGGGTGTCCCCAGGCTCCAGCACTGCCTGATCCTGAGTAACTGCCTGGAAATGCACTGGGGTTCCATCAGGGTTCAGACCAGCCTTAGGACAGACTGAAATTTGAATTCAGGTGGTGATTCTTCCTTGATCCCTTCTAAGACTGCTTCAGTTCATGCTGGGGTTTTGCTGGTATTTTTAGTTCACCGTTTGCTGGGGGCATTGACAGAAAATAGGTGTTTATGTTGGGGTTATGAATGTGCTGCCACTTCTGTCAATGGAAAGGGAAAAGCTAATGATTCGGTTTGCTTTTTTTTTATAGCCAGCATCAAATTTTGAGCTCAGCATCATGGTCAGAGAATGTTAATGACTCTAAATTGCTGATTTCAGTTCATGCCATGTTAGGTAAACCAGGCGAGTAGTTGAGGTTGTTCTAGAAGAACAAGTTCTGATTTAGGATTTCCCTTCAAATAGAGTCTTAACAAATCATCCTGGGTTTACAGGGTGCAGGCAAAGAGGACATCTGGTTTATTCCTCGATTCTTGATGACAAGTACAAATGTACACATTGATTGGGTTGCATTTGGTGCCAGAGAAAATGCTTGCTGTGCTGTATTTGGGTCAAGCAGGAGACATTTTATTTCGCCTTTTCTGGAGAGGAGAGAGCAGATCAAGGTTGTATTTCTGCTTAAACAGAGATTTGTTCTAGTTGGAGGTGCTTTTCTCTTAAGAGCCTTAAACAAAAATATTTTATTCGATGGTGATTTTTAAAACAAAATATCTCCTTCTGGGTGGGGATGGATGATCAGGAGAGAACTCCTGCCTCTCTGGGCTGGTTGGGTTCTGAGGTTGTTTACATTGGAGAGGGAGAGTAAAGATGGTCATTGCCTTATTGCTTAATCTATTTCTCTTAATGGATTTTCAGCTGATGACTCTAATCCCCATGAGAATTATGGAGCTGGTTCATTGAATGATGTTTTAGTTCAGCTTAGCCTGTGGAATATCCCTCGCTGGGGATCTGGAAGATGAGCCCCTGGCCTCCTTCACAAGTGTGTTGGGATTTAGCCACAAGTCCTCATCTGCTTTGGAAGCACATAAATGAGCCAGCCTGGATCAGTGACTACAGAGGCCAGGAAGGTGAAATACAGACCCTAAAAAGTGGCAGCAAATACCTTAACCAGCAGGATAGGTAGGAGTGAGAGGATTGAAGTGATACAGGCTTGGTTGCCCACTGACATGCTCATTTAATTAGTCAATAAAGGGAGAAAACAGTTGGAAGAAAAGTCCCACCAGCAGTTGGACTTGGTGATGCTAAAGGTCTTTTCCAACCAAAAAGATTGGATGATTCTATGAAAAAGGAAGACAAGACTTAAGGCTCTAAACATCTTCCAGATGCACAGTGTGTACTTACTGTCAGCCTTTAGCTTCACTTCAGCTCTTTCTCCCCACAGGAGCAGAAAACAGAAATACTCCTTTCAGCCTTTTAAGCTGAGACTAAGACGTTATCCTGGGGCCTTCACCTGTTCCTTTTGATGTGGAGAGTGAATTTTTGGGACTATTATTCTTGATCTTTAGGAAATACACAGCACAGGCTTTTGTTCTGAGTTCCATGATTTCTAAAACAATTCAGTAACACGGTTTAACTTTAAAAAGATGCTCATGGGGATGTTTTTGTAAGTACTTTTTCCTAATTTTACAGCTTTGGGGAAGGGAACATGAACAGTAAATCTTTTCATATTTAATGCCTGTTTGGTTTTATTTTCACACAGTAACAACTGTCACAAGAGAGCTGTTGCAGCAGAACTGACAGGGAAGGGCTCGAAAGACTGGAGGTCTCCTGGCTTCCAGTTCAGTGTCACCTCTGCTGAGCTCTAGCCCTGATGGTTTTGTTTCTGTACTCACAATATTCCTACTGCTGTAAGGATTTTACAGGGTTGTAGCTGTCATAAGGAAGCTTTGCTTTGTAGACTGATCCTGCACGTTCATTATGAGTGCAATGTGTAAATCTGCATGTTGTCCTCTGCCTCAAAAAGATGGTTGTAGAATCAGAAGTATGGCAGGAAGTATTAGAGGCAGGTTTTAAATTAGAGAAGAGCAGGTTTAGATTGGATATGAGGAATAAGTTCTGTCCCATGAGGGCACAGGTTGCCCAGGTTGAGGTCTCATCCCTGGAGATGTTCAAGGTGAGGAGGCTCTGAGCATCCTGATCTGGGTGAGGGTGTCCCTGATACTGCAGGGACTGGGACTGGGGGACCTTTGGAGGTCCCTTCCAACCCAAATTATTCTCTGAGTCTATAAATTAAGGCATCACAGTAGTTCATGTCAGCAATGGCCAAACCATAAAATCGTTCAGGTGAGAAAAGACCTGAAAGATCATCCAGTCCAACAATAAATAATAAATAAATATTACTTAAACAATAAATAAACTCTCTGTAACATTAAAGAGAGAGGACTTGGAGAGGGAGATGGTTGTGATTACTGTCTATAAGGTCCTGAATGACATGAAATTTGTGAACAAGAGAAGGGTGCTCAGTTTTTCCAGTATAAGAATGTGGGTCATCAAACAAAAATAGCAGCAGCAGATGAAAGCAAATGATGCTGGGTGACTTCTGAGCATTTTACAGTGAAGTTGTAAAACATCTTGTGCCAGGAATGTGTGAATTGAGTTGTTTTATTATGTGTTTTTCTTTACTGAGAGTCTACTCAAATATTGGAGGAGAAGCCCAAGGTGTGGCATCTCAGTTCTCAGAGATGCTCAGGAAGTGACTGGAAAAACCCCTGAACAAGCTGATGTAATTTGGGTGGGAGATCAGACTAAGTGACCTCCAGACATCCCTTCCAGCCTACCTTGTTCTCCTATTCTAATGTTAAATGATGACATGGGCTAAAAAAAACTGTTGGACAAGCGGGTGATCTCTAAACTGCAAGTCATGGGCTGGTGAGATTTTTTTGGAGGAGAGTGGGGTGTTCTTTTTCTCCTTATGATTAGGAAAACTATTTATAGCTTCAAGAAGACATATGATTAATTAATTCATACAATGTGGTCATCCTCTGCTACGTAACTGGGAGAGTCACTTAGACTCTGGAGGTCTCTGGTTTAGGCCTCAACTCAGAACCACATGTAAGTAGATCAGGTTGCTCCAGAGCCCATGTGTCCCCCTTCCAGGTCTGAATGTCTCCAAGGATGGAGATCTCACAGTCCCTTTGGGCTTCTTCCAGTGTGTGACCACCCTCACATTGAGGTTTTTTCCTTTTGTTTGGAAATCACAGCAGCTGTGGCTGTAAGCATCCTGATCCACTGGGACCTGTTGGGTTGGACTGATGACCTCCAAGGTGCCATCCAGCCTTGATTGCTCTGTGATCCTGCATTGCTTGACCTCTGAGTTGTACCCATGCAGGCAGATTGCTGGGTGCTCCCAGTAACCCTGTGCCACAGCTGTAATTGCATTTTGAGTAACAAGTTCAAGGTTAAAGTCATGGAGCTTTGTGATCACTTTCACTACATGGGTTTGCAGTGCTCCTCGTTCATGTTAGGCTCCCACAGCTCCAAGGAATCATAGACTGGTTTGGGTGGGAAGGGACCAGGGACATCTTCAACCAGATCAGGTTGTTCAGAGCTGACCTTGAATGTTTCCAGGGATGGGGCATCCACTGCCTCTCTAGGCAGCCTGGGCCAGCATCTCACCACCCTCAGTGTGAAGAGTCTCTTTGCTTATATCTGCTTTAAATCTCACTTTCTGTTTGTTTGCTTGTTTGTTAAAACCATCAACCCTTGTCCTGTCACTACAGGCCCTGCTAAAATGTCTGTTCTTCCTTGGGAAAAAAAATACCCCTCTTAAAACCATTTTATCATCAGCTTCAATTGCTTTGTAACAATTGCTTTCTTTTAATGGTAACTCACCTGCTGCTAGTAACCACCAGGAGTGTAGAAGCAGGTACAGAATTAAGAGATTAAGGATAAAATATGTTGTCTTCCCATATCCCAGAGCAAGTAAATAACTTGCTAGGAGTGGCTGCTGAATCCTAGAAATGAGGCTGAGTTGCCTTTCAGAAGGTGGTGCCTGCTGCTGGCTGTGTTTGTGTCACAGAATTTAAACTTGTCTGGTGGAGGCAGAATTATAAATTTTCTCATCACTCTTTTTGATTTTTTTATGTCTCACCCTGCTAGTAAGAGACCAACAGCTGTTATGTGACCCATCATTTTTAGATGGGTAGGAAGAAGATTGTCTCCTTCTATCACAAGGAGCTGGAGCTTATTTTCCTGTAAGTGTCACTTTTGGCCCAGATCATCTCATTCTTACTCTTAATTATGAAAAATCACCCCCACTTCCCACTTGTTTGTTAGGATCCTTGTTCACTCTGACTTCAGTTTCCTCTGAACACCACATGCTCTTGTTTGCTGGGGCCTTCAGCCAGCAATGACAAATACGTAGTTTCTGGTGACAAACTGATTTTAAAAATACACTTTTTAACTTGTTGTTGGCTCTAGTGTGCTTTTGCCAAATGGCACCCTAGACCTGTGGAGTGGACACATCTTGGGAAGCACAAGAGATGGGCCACTAGGCATGGCCAACACAAGGAGGCCTCTGAGGCTTCAGCCACCAAAAGGTTCAATCTGTGGGGTGGGTTCCTTTTTAATTAATTGTAATATTACTGAATTTAACAGATTTTTATATGGGAAGACAGTTTTCTGACAGCAAGGCTGCATCCACCAGTGCCAAACTCCTCCTGCAGCAGATGAGAGTGAAACCTTGTCAAAAAAAAACATTGCCATTAGCTTAGGTTGTTGACTTCAGCTTTTCTCCTCAGAACTGGCTTGTTTTGTCTAAAATATAAAGATAAGTATTATAAATACTTTAAAAAGTAACAGAAGCACAGTGTCCATGTAGAAGTGCTGGGCCACCCTGAGGTCCCCCCTCCATGCACCATGTCAGGAATCCAACCATCCCTCCTTGGACTGGCTGGAGCCTGCCTGAAGGACACTTGGGATCATTGTGACAGGAGATGTAAGCACCACATATCAACTTTGCTCTTTCATAGCTGATACCTGTGAGACCTCAGACATAATTATGGTGTTTGGGAATGTAATCATTCCAGTGGAGTCATTTGTTTTCTCAGAGGTGCTTAGATATGATTAATTTCTTTCAGTCTTGCTCTCAGAACTTGTGAAGCAGCAATGCCTCGTGGTGGTGTGACCTGACACATGGAATCTATAGTTCTGCTTTGCTTGGAGAAGACCTTTGAAACCCTTGAGTCCAACCCTTCCCCCAGCACCACCCCCTGTCCCCCAGCACCACATCTCCAGGCTCTGAAACCCCTCCAGGGATGATGGGGACTCCAGCCCTGCCCTGGGCAGCCTGGGCCAGGCCCTGACAACCCTTTCCAGGCATTGAGAAATTGTTCCCCAGCTCCAACCTCAACCTCCCCTGGCACAACTTGAGGCCCTTCCTCTTGTCCCATCCCTTGTTCCTGGGGAGCAGAGCCCGACCCCCCCTGGCTCCAACCTCCTCTCAGGGGGTTGCAGAGAGCCAGAAGGTCTCCCCTCAGCCTCCTCTGCTCCAGGATCAACACCCCCAGGGCCCTCAGCTGCTCCTCACAACTTCTCCAGCCCCTTCTCCATCTTCTCCAGCCCCTCCTCCATGCTCTCCAGACCTTCTCCATCTTCTCCAGCCCCTTCCCCAGCTCCATTCCCTTCTCTGGACACTCTCCAGCCCCTCAATGTCCTTCTGCTCCTGAGGGGCCCAGAACTGACCCCAGGATTGGGGGTGCAGCCTCAGCAGTGCCCAGCACAGGGGGAAAACAAAACGCAGCTTACGTAGAGCTCAGTTCTGCTGTCAAGGTACAGACAGAGGATGTGTTTCATGAGGATATTTCACTTATAAAAGTAGAATATCTTAATGATTTAATAAGGGGCCAAAAAGGTTTTATTTTCATCATTAAAAGTATAATTAGTGAGTGAGCTGGGTGAGCTGGGGCTGGATGTACCGAGCAGCTCCCCGCTGCAGTGAGGGAGGAGGGACTCTGATGGCAGGGTTTTGCCTTCGTTTTCTTTGGTGGAAAATGCCAGACTGGAATATCGTTCCCTCTCTCCTTCAAACCCCTTTCCCCAGGCAGTAATTCAGTTCTGGGTGCTGACTCAGCCCAGCTGAATTTTCTCCATCAGCGAACGCCGGGAGGAACCGGAGCCGCGGTGGCTGCGGAGGAGCCAGGCTCAGGGCAGAGCAGCTCCCAACAAAGTGGCTTTGACACATCTTCCCGAGGTTTGTCGCCAAAAACGAGCAAACTGAAAAGTCTCTAAGAATTCCTGCAGACTAATGAACAAATTTGATGAAGATTTGGCAGCTTTTCCTAATATTTCCCCATAACTCGGGAAATCTTCCCAGGCAGTTTTCTGCTCTGCACAGCTCAGTCCCCTTGTAATTAAACAATGAATGGAGGCAAGGGGTTGTTACACAAATTGAGGCAGCACAAAACAAAACTGTCCTCCTGCCATCCCTCAGGGTCTGTGTACCCTGGGATACCCAAGGCTGTGAGGAAAGGAACCTGGAGAATGCTCCTGTGGCCCCTGGAGTAGGGAAGCTCTCCACCCAGCCCTCCTGGGCTCATGGGTATTATTTTTTGATGCAAGTTGCTTCACCTGTGTGTGTGCTGTCCTGCTTGGTAGCTCTGTCAGCCTGGGGATGCTACATTTCTGGTTTACATTTTAAAAATAAGAAAAATAATCCTATTTGTTTTGTATTCCTTGATAATTTTTTGTGTTGAAGTTATTCACTCCCAGTTTTTTGTTTAGCAGCTCATATTTGATTAAGTAACGTGAAATGGCACAAAATTCATATTGTTAGTTTGGAAGCATGGGAGCTGCTGGAGTTTCAATCCTGCAACTTTGGAATTCGAAGGGTTTTTTAGGAGCTGCATGAGGTTCCCTGAGCAGACAGGTTCCCGTTGCTGCGTGGATGCTGGGAGGCTGTCACCAAGCAGGAGGTTTAATGTTGCTGCTGAATTAGCTGAAATCACAGCAACATAAAAGAAAGGGAACTTCCAGAAGATGGAAAGGCACCTTGATGTCGAAGATATTTGAGACTGGTGGGATTCAAAATGAAGTCATTCCCAGGCCTGGGGTCCCAGGGTCAGTGAATGGTCATTATTCAGCAAAGGGAACCCATCAACAACAGTCGCTCCTGCTGTTGCTGTCAATAAAACTGACAAATGGCAGGAATGAGGGAGAATGTAAAGTCCTATTGAAATGCAATGGAGAAAACTAGTATAGAGGTGCCAGTATAGATTAGCTACAAAAAAAAAATGGGCTTTCTAGATGAACATGAATGATCCTTAAGCATTTTGCATTAAAACTGGTGTCCACTGTGTGCATTTTACTCCTGGTATTTCTTAGCAAATCTGTTTTATGCCTAGGGTGTTAAACCCACTGCTGCAAAACATTTAGTATGACCTGGAGGCTAAATGGCTAGAAAGAGGCTAATGCAATGCAAGGCAAAAAAAAAAAGCCTTCAAGACTTGTCGTGGACTCAAAGAAATACATAAACCCAGCCAAACCCTCCTGCTGCCAAGCAGTGCCGGGGCAGGCGGAAGGCACGATTTTATTTTGCTTGTTTTCAATAGTGGTGTTTGTACCAGAATTGAACTGTCCTCTGAGACTGCCTTCAAGACTGACAAGCCAGAAAGTGTGTGATATAAATAGTAATTTTCAAAAGGATGTGGCAAACAACCTTTCCTCTGCTGTAATCGTTAGGCTATTGTCTGGTGGGCCTTCGGCGTGCGCCGCAGCATCACAATCTGTTGGGTTGTTGTAAAAAGAAAGGGCCAGCACAGATAGGCTTTGTTTTAATCCCCAGCTGACAAGGGGAAGGGTGTACATCTGTGAGGGGCTCTTTGCACCATGGCCTCCATCAAATTCAACCCCCCCAGGAACTGTGGCAGAAGGCGGCTCATGGCGGCACAGTTGTGCAGCAGCACCACGGGGAATCAGTGGTCTCAAAGCTCTTTCTAGGGAAATTGCTTCTCGCGTGTCTCCTGGTGCAAAGCAGCATGGCAGTTCTATGGGATTTGTAGGATTTAAGGAG
Organism: Florisuga fusca; assembly: GCA_038090715.1. Classification (NCBI taxonomy): domain Eukaryota; kingdom Metazoa; phylum Chordata; class Aves; order Apodiformes; family Trochilidae; genus Florisuga; species Florisuga fusca. The sequence continues at coordinate 593,045 of JAAWXA010000072.1, forward strand.
GAAACTTGGTAAAGCTGCTGCTAAAGGAACATTTTGTTTCTTGTTTGCTTCGGAGGGTAGGAGTTGGGAAGCACCGCATCACACGATGGTTTCCACACTAACAAGGGTTGGTATGATCCACCCGTGTTGGAACCAGCTTCCCATGTCCCCAGTTTCCTCTGCCACCTTTCCCATTAGCAGTCTGGAAATCCTTCGTGCTCCCAGAGAGCAGCAACACCTCGATGTGGACAGGAGGAAGGGCAAGAGGAAGAAATGGTCATAATGATAGGAACAGATTAAAACCTGTGCTCTACTTCAGGATCAGTCATGAAGTCATCATGTAAAACCTGCAAGAGGTCAGAACATCTCTGTTAACATTCCAACAATTTATTTTACTAACTCAAAAGATGGGAAGGTTTGCTATTTTAAACCAGAGGGTCTGCTTTCTGTTTTTCCACTTGAATGAGAAATTGGATGCTAATGGCATCTGGATGAACCTGTCCTGTTACAGGGAAAATCTTTCTTCCTATGTTCTGATTTGGGGAAAATTTTTGAGAAACAGCCTATCTCTAACTGTCTCAGTTCTGTCTCCTCCTGCTAGTGTGCTGTACAATAGTAAATTAACTAAATATATATATAATTTTGGTTTTAATCTCATAGTTGAGAAGTCTCCCTTCCTTTTTTGCCTTCCCAGTAAAACCAGAAGAGACCAAACCAGCTGAAGCCGTGACAGGGAATGATATCACAGCACCTCCCAACAAAGAGCTTCCTCCCAGCCCTGAGAAGAAGACAAAGGTAGGTGCCATTTCACATTCAGCCTCCTCACTTCTAGGGTTTATTAATTTTCCAGCTTTTCTGCTTCTTAAGTTTTGGCAACATGAGTTCTGTTTTCTGAGCTGCCATGTGTGAACCCCTTTTACTGAAACAAAGACATCCAGTTGGGGAGCTGCAAGCAAACAACTCAGCCTGTAGCAACTGTGCCTGGAAGTGGGTTTTAAAGCTTCATTGAAATGAATTCCCTGGTTGGTATGGGTGGTGTAGAAGTAGTAAACATGTATGGTAACACTTCTGCTGCACTGATACTGTCCCACTTGTTCATGACACATTTATTTGCGTTACAGTTAGTATTCCCAGACCTCCCTCAGGATCTGATGACTCTCTCCTTTTAGGGCTGTTTATGAAACATGAGATACCTGCTTTCAGCAGCTTGCAGCAAAATCCAGCCCCAGATTCTTAGAGCAGCAGGGGGGTTCTTATTCCCCTTACAGGCAACTCAACTGGAGTTGATCAGATGAGGATTTAGAGCTTGCAACCCCTTTGTGTGCACGGAGTTGGAAAGCAGTGTCCTGTGTATTGCATGCAGGAGTGATGCCAGGAACCACCCAATTTCTAATCCCAGCTTTACCAGAAGTTCCTTTTCTTGCTTTAGATGTCTCTGAAATAAATCCTGTTCGCTTGGAATCGAATGGCAAAGCTGCACTGAGCTCCCAAGGCAGCCTGCTGCTGCTCTGCTTCAGTTTGGTCTTTTTCTTAGGCTCAGAAAACAGAAAGCTAATTATTTTATTTTTTCTCTTTCATTTAAAATTACCATTTTTATGTTCCTGCAGCTCAGTGTTTTGGTTTACAATGCGCTATTTTTTGTTGTGGTTTTGTTTGTTTTGTTTTTACATCGGATTTTGCTTTTCTTGAAAAAACTTAAAGCCTGCCGCCTCCACACCATCTACAAAGCCTGCAGCACCGAAAGCCAGGCCCCTGGCTGCTACCAGCCCCAAACGGCCAGCCTCTGCCACTCCTGGCACAAACAAAAAACCCACCAGCCCTACTACAGGTCCTACTTCAGCCACTCCTAAACGCCCAGCCACCAGTACTACACGTCCCTCCACCTTAACTCCAAAAGAGACTAAACCAAAGGTAAGGAAACTGCTTGCTTGTGTGGGGGAGCTCCTGGAACATGCCTGTTAACTTCCCAGCTCTTACCCAGGAGTCAAAACATGATTCTAGTGGGAGTCAGGGGAGGAGGAGATCAGGAATGGGACTCAGTGAGTTGTGCAGTCAGGAGTAGCAACTTCTGTTAACCCTCTTGTACCATCAGATCCCAAGTGTCTCCTTGTGTCATCACAGAGAAAAAACAAAAGAAACTTGACTGTGTTTCCACCATTGTCCTTGTGAACTGGTGTGAAGTACACAGGATTATTCTTTCTTTCTGTTACTGAAGGCAGAGAGATTTTTAAATACAGATTTATAGACTGCAAACATCAGAGAAGTGCAGACAAAAGGATGGGAAAACTGAACAGAGACCTTTGATACTCATACCTGGGAGGGAGTCAGTTTGAACACTTCAGTACTGATTCTCTGGCATTATATAAACTGTAGGAAGGGAACTGGTAATACACTTGGGTGCTTAGGAAATACTGGGAGTTTGTAATTCTCCAGTAAGAGAGTATTTGTGGACGATTCTCAGTGTCAGTATCTTAAAGCCAAAGTGGGGAAGCCACAGGTAATGTGAAGAGTGGGAAATGTCCCTGGAATTTTCCCTGTGGTAAATTATTGTATACTAGAAGAATGCAGATTTGAAAGAGAATGTTAAAATCTAGTCCAGAAGCTTTCCATTGCTGTTAAACTGCTAGCATTTCTACACGCTGCAGCATAAATAACTGCCTTTGAATGTCTTTTAAAACTAACTAAATAAAAATAACAGACTGTGAAAGCACAGGCAGAAATCAGTACTTCTGCTGTGAACCAGTGCCTTCAGTGTTTTAAGCTTTTGCATGATTCTGAATTCCCTTTTGATTGAATCAAAATCTCCTTTGTTTCCATACATTAATTCAGTATTTGAATACTTATGAGATGAGTCAATTTACAGACTTACCAGGAGCAGACATGAAATAGTTTTCTAAGTGAGGAATGAATCGCAGACACTTAATTCTTGTGTCCACAGTGTTTTGATAGATGCCTGCCTAGCTTAGGAATCATTTCTACTCATGAAGGAAAAGAAATCTCTCCCAGAAGCACTGCTAGTGGACTGACATTTTCCATTTTGCCAGAAATCAGAATTGGCTCCCATCTGTCAATGGCCTCCACACATTAACGCTGAAACAGATCTGAATCGATTCATATATTCAGCAGGGTCCATGCTCTGTGTCCTGCCCTGAAACAGTCACTTGCTTCTGCATGCTTGAATTATATTTTTAATCTTCTGCATATCTGAATTACAATCTTCTGCATGACCATGTTTTGGCACTGCCTTAACTCACACCTTCAAGCATTTAAACAATTGATTTGAGGCTTTTTGCTGGTAAATGCTTTGAGGAGACCCTCAGTGCAACAAGGGCTTTAATGTCCCCCCTTTATTTCCAGGTTTCAGATGCAAAGTCCACGGAGAAGAGGACCTCCCTCTCAAAGCCTCCATCATCTGCCACTTCTCGAGCTACTGCCCGGAGCACCCCCACCGCCCCGAAGACAACGGCGGCATCGCCGGTCACTGCCACTGCTGGCACAAGAACTACCACTGCTTCCCCACCCAAGAGGCCAACCTGTAAGTCCCCTCTTGTTTTCCTTCAGGAGATCTCTCCTTCTAATCATCTGCAGGTTTCTGTTTGAGTAGAACCACCGGTTCACGTTCTGGTGACTTTCTCCTCTACCCTGATGACCTTTTCCTGTGTTTAGGTCATCCCGTGACCCCATCAGTTTATTAAAATCAGTTTCCTGATGACCAAGCTTCTGATCTTATGGTTCAAAAAAAGGAAAAAGCCAAAACCTTGGAATGTAGTCACTCAGGAGAAGCTGCAGCTGCTCTAACTGGTACTTCAGCAAGGTGTAAGCTGGTCAGTTTGGAGCTGGCCTGAGGCTTGGTGATAACTGCAGTATCAACCCCTTCACACAAGACAAGACCCAGTGCCAAGGCACAGGGACCATAGCTCAGACTTTTTTCTCTCCAAGGCTTCCTCTTCCAAAACCAAATCTGAATTACTTTCAGGGATCAGCTTGGCGTGATTCAGGGTTAATGCAATTACTGAACATGCTCAAATTCAATAAAAAAGATGCTATCACTTCTATGTTTTGCCACCCTAGCAGTCAGAATAAACACTAACACCAACTGAAAACTTGGGAAAAGCAAATCTCCAGAAGAGGACTTGAAGTGCATCTGAAAAACAGAACAGGTCGAACAGAAGTGGAGGCTTTTTACTAGTGCAGGAAGGATTTGAAGCTGAAATTGCATCAGCTTCATCAGAAAACTCTGTCCTTTTCATCAGAAAACTTGCCAGAGAGGGAACCCCCCAAGTTCAACAGCATGAAACACGAGCAGCATATTAGCATCTTGCAAACGTTTTCACTCCTTTTAGTGGAGCTTGAGAGATTTAATGTTGGATCAAAATAGAGTTAAATGCTCTCAAGTCTTTTCCAATAACTAGACCTCACTGGCAAACTGTGCCAATGAACATTGGTTGCCTTGTTCTGTGAGTTCCAGGGTATGAATTCCCAAATTGTCTTTCCCAAAAGAATAGTCATGTTTTAACTATGTTGAAATAGATTGGGCTAAATGTCCATTCCATACGCTGTGCTCTAGGGGAAAAAAGAATTAATCCTGGGCAAAGGAAGTGTTGGACATTCCAAGAGCCCTGTATCTTAGCTGAGCCCGTGGACATCCTTGCAGAATGAAGTTTGTGTGGTCTTTTATGCAAACCGTAGCCCAGAATGCTGAAGTATGTTTTAATGAGTGCAGTTAATTCCTCCTTCCAAAATGGAGACACAAAGAAAGAAGTGTTTGCTGGTGACATTTGAAAAGAGATGGAGTTGACGATGCAGAGATGCAGGAGGGTTGTTCCAAGTGGCAAGATGTACAGAGGGAAGAAGCTTCTGCACCAGCGAGGGTGGTGGGACCCTGCCAAAGCACAGGGAGAACCGGGTGGGCGAGGGAAGAGATGAGGTCAGCTGGAGAAGCTCCATCCAGGGAGAAAGCAGTTTTGTCTGGATCTGGAAATGCACAGAAACGTCACGAGTGGTAAAAGAAGGGAGTCCTGGTCTGAGAAAGCAAGGGTGGGAGAGAGGGTGAGCAGCATTGTGGGGCTGAAGGGGGATTGCAAGGAGCCAAACACGAACTGCTCAGCTTAGCTGGAGCACATGCAGCTTCAGGTAGAGCCATAGCTGGAGACCTGGATCACTTCTTGTCACAGAATCACAGAATTATCAGGGCTGGAAGGGCCCTCTAGAGATCATCTGGTCCCACTGCCCCACTAGAGCAGGTGACAGTTTAGTTTTTCATTACCTGCCATTGAGACTGGTACCAGGTTCCTAGCTGAAGATGGGATTTCAGAAGGACATCTGCTTTGGCTCTTCAGTTTCCAAAGACAGAGACCTTCACTTCCTTGGGTTTGCTCAAGTGTTCAGTCATTCTCCCTATTTAAAAGTCTGTGGAGGGTGGTTTGGAAATGATATGTTTTCATTTTTTTCAGGTATTAAATGTCAGTCATTTGCTCAACAAAATGAGCCACAGCCTACATGGCACTTGATTTATTATTTGATTGTTGTGGTTTTACAAGACCACATCTCCATCTTTCATATCAGAAGATCCAAGTCTTGGCCTGTCATATAAACCATTTTCCCAGCAACTTTGTCATTCTCCAGGTTTTCTAATAACACAGACAAAAGTGTTCCAGCATTCAGTTCCCCACTCACACAAGTAGAAATAAAATCTCTTTATATATTAAAGTAACATATTAGTCCTCTCAAATGTATACAAATCTGAGTCTGTTCTGTCCATGCAGTTTTCCCCATTAAAGCTGTGGTCTCCAGGAGAGAGATGAGGTTGGCTTGATGGGACCTTTTTTGAAGCATTTGGTATTAATTATAGATCTGTCCCTTAGGCCTTATTAAATTATCCCAATGTGTTGCATCTCATTGGCTGGCATCCTATCTGGGGTGTCTAATTGAATGCTTTTAGCAAAGTCTGGGTGGAATGATCCAGACTAACTTTGCCTGTAGTTATCTCCTGCTTTTGCTTGTTCTTTTCTATACTGGCATGCCATAAAATACCCTGCCAGCTACTTGGCTTAACTAAAAACTCCAAGACTGTTAATGGAAACTAAATATTAGAAGATGGGGGATTGTCATGATTTCTCTCTTAGATTTTTTTTTTTCAATTTGGTTTGTGTTTTCAATTTTTCCTTCCTTTGGCTGTTGAACTAAATTTTAGCCAAAGTCATCCATCATTAGTAGGAAAAAGGCTAAAATTTTGTTATCAAAGAGCTCTTTAAAGTAAGGTCCTGATTTTCTTTTTCAGTCTGTGATTTCCCTTCATCAACTTTATGTGTGGTTTTATTCTGCTTTGAGAAATACAGGCAGATTCCTGCTTTAGACTGTCCTCTGCCTCTGCAGAATGTAATCAGGTCATGATCTCTGATGTTTGCCCAAAGGCAGAGTTCAGTTTCCTTATTGATTTTTGCTTTTATACAAGTATAATAGGGACCAAAATATGTGCAAGAAAATTGGCATTGGTTGGGACTGATCTAGCACTAATATCAAGGTTACAGATGGGCAAATTTGGGGTTGCTTTTACTATTCAGTAAAAAAAGGTGATGGAGTTTTAGTTGGCTGGTGGGTTTTTTGTTTGGTTTCTTTTTTTTTTTTTTAGAAATGAAATTGAGATGAGATTAAAATAATGTCAGTGAGCACTGTCAGACTCAGAAAGTTATTTGAAGAAAAAACAAAATGCAAAGCACACTGCAGGTGTTGCATCATGGAATGGCAATCCTTTTCCAAATAGATTGTTCTGCTGGAAACCTTGAGTATTTTTTTGCTTTTGCAATGAGGAGGACCTCAGCCAGGTGTCCAGATGGAGCAGTTAAATCCTGAGATTTTTGCTTTCCAGCAGCAGGTTAGAAATGGGGACCGTGGGTAGAGGGGACTGTGGGCAAAGGGGACCATGAATAGGTGAGGAGCTGCAGAGAGGCCCTGAGCTCCAGGGGAAGCTCTGCTGGGACTCCAGAGTTCTCATCTGTGCCAGCTGGCTCCCTCTCTGCAATCCTGATGGATGTCTTTTGTGTTGGGCAGCTATCAAGACCGACGGGAAGCCTGCAGATGCCAAGAAGACCTCTGCAAAGTCACCATCAGGTAACTTGGTTCCATTTCCACCTACGTCAAATCCCTCTTGTTGGGGGCTGTGTTTCTGAAGCAGATCACTGTGCATCTTTAGCACTCTTGAGGATGGTTTTGTAAATGCTCTGACCCCTCCTTTTACCCTCCTTCCCTTTTCTGATGGTCACTGTGATGCTTGCAGCAGACTTGAGCCGCCCCAAGAGCGCCAGTGGAAGTGCAGTGAGAAGCAGCACCACCACTCCTACCACCACCTCCAGCACAACTACAGCCACCAGTCGTCCCAAACCCAAGCCTGCTGCAACCAAACCCACCACAACCTCAACCACAGCAGCAGATGCTAAAAAAACAACTACCAAGGCTCCCACCAAACCCAGCACTCTTTCCAAGCCGCTTCGCCCCACCAGCAGCGTTTCTGCTCCGGACCTGAAAAATGTGCGTTCCAAAATTGGATCCACAGATAACATCAAACATCAGCCTGGTGGAGGAAAGGTAAGCTGCTTCAAACCTGATAACAATATGTGCTTTGGTACAGTAGCTCTTAAGCATTAGAGGTGCTCTTTGCTAATTTTGGTAGCTATGTCCTCACTGCTCTTCTCGTGTGTGCTCTGCAGAGCTCCTCTTTGGGTTCTTGGTTTATTAACAAGGCAGTGGTAGCAGTGTCCAGAAGGAATCCACCTGTAAGAGCCTTCGTGGTCTTTGCTGGCACAAATACAGGCATTCAGAACTCTGGTTCTGTTTTTCTGTCGTACAGCCTGGCATAGACAGTGGTTGGTACTGAAAGCTCAAAACCTTGTCTATGTTCCAAAACTTTGCCTTTGAATAGAGGAACTGAGGCTGCTGAATGGTACAGAAGATGGAATAATGCTCTATGATGCAGGAAATCTGGATTCAGGAGCAGCTGCTGCAGCACTTTCCCCAGGTCTAGGAACAGGAACTCTGTTGAACTTACCAGGCCTGAAGCTGAAACTCAACAGGATCTCCATACACTGCTCTTCAGATAATCTCTGGTGGCCACAAGAGAACAGGGTAGTGTTGAATAAGCTGTAGAGAAAAGAGTGGACATTAGACTGGACCTTGGGAAGAAGTTTTTCAGTAAAAGAATAGTGAGACTCTGGAACAGATTGCCCAGAGAAGTTGTGGCTGCCCCCTCCCTGGAGGTGTTCAAGGCCAGGTTGGATGAGGCTTGGAGCAACCTGGGCTGGATGAGAGGTGTCCCTGCCCTGGCAGGAGCTTGGAGCAGATGAGCTCTCAGCTCCCTGCCAGCCTCAGCCATTCTGTGCCTCTATGAAAAGTGTGCATGTGCCATAACTCGAGGCTCTCAATCAGCAGGGGCCTAAATGACACTTTTGCTGTGAATGCCAGTGATAAAGGTTTGGGATTATACCCTGAGCCCTCTTCTGGGGGCTGAAATAATGCTGTGGGTGTGCATAATGATAAAGCTCTTAATTGGATATTGTGTGACAGCTCCACCCATCTTTACCTGACCTGTGTGTGAACAGCTCTCCTGGAGTCCTTGGGCTTTAATTTCCACAAAGTGGACCCAATCTTCCCACTTTGCTGCAGGTTCACTGAGAACTTTATTCTGATGCCAACAGAGCACCTTCCCTGCTGGGAGCCTTCATCTCCTCTCGGGCACATGAAAGTCAAGGACATTCCTGGGCTGTGGTGCTGTTTGTCACGGGCAGCATGGATCCACTGTGGATTTATTCCTGAATTGAGTGTCTTCATTGCACAGTATCATAGTACAGTCCTGAGAGCTTCAAGGTCTAGAAGACAGAAACTTCCACTCCCCTAAAACAAAAATTTCTGGAAATGACAGTCCAGGTCTGCTGAAACACTTGGAAGCAGGCAGGAGGGTGACCTTTTCATGTTCTCTGTGTTGTAGCTTGACACCAAACAGAAGTTCAGAAAGCTTCTCCCTTCTGCTCAAAAAAGACATGTAAGATTGTTCTGATGTTTTGAACTGGTTGAAGGTTCTGAGGAGTGTGGAGGTCTTTAGCTTGCAGGGCTATTGTGTCACTGTAAGGGAAAATTTTTTTTTTTTTGCATTTAATTTTACTGCCCTATATTTTCTAAGGATTTCAATAGATTTTTTTAAATCCTAACACTTACAGTTTTAAGCAAATTGTCCCTTTTGTAGTCTGATTTCTGCTGGGATGTTTTTAGGATTGGAAAATACTGTAGGAGTGCTGGGGGTTTTTTTTGTGTATTGTTCTGTCACTGGTGGGTTAGTGAAAGAGTGTTTATGCTGACCCCCCAGAAATGCAAGTTCTGCTGCACTTATCTGGATCTAGACTAGCAGAAGAATGGATAGTCTCAGGTAGTTGCTGATTTTTTTGTTTAAAACCCTGTAAATTTTCATTCCTTTTTCTGCCTAGCAGGATCAGCTGGGTCCACCAGCATTTCATTAGTTACAATCTCAATCAGTGGTTGAGCTCCAATCCTGAGTCAAGTCAGTGTGTGGGTGGGAAATCAGGAGTGGAAGCACAGTGTGTCTATACCCAGCAGAGCTCAAGGACAAAAAAAAAACAGGCAGTGGATGTGTTTGCCTTTGTGTAATGTCCTCCTTGGGCAGGAGGTGGTCCTGGGCTGCTGATGGGTTTCTGAAAGATCTGGTTTAACTTTTTGGCAGAATTATAATGTACTTGGGGTCACCTGGAGACCTGCCATTGGGACCACTGGGCAAGCTATGAGATGTTGAAGGGCACCTATGAGCTTTTTTTTCTGAGAAACAGACAAATATTGCTTTCTGACCCCAGGTTCCCTGTTTCAATCTGTGTCCCAGTGATGTTGGTTCTTCTCCACCCCCTGAGTTTTGTCATTCCTGGGCATGGAATTATACTTTGCCTGAGGATTACAGCACCTATGAAGTTCTCCTGGGTCATCAATGCCACGGAGTTTATCTGAGTAGCTTGTGTTCCCCTCCTCTCCTGCCCCCACTTCTGCTTTTTGCTGGTTGAAATCATCCGTTTGTCTCCATCTAGGGGAAAATAGAGAAAAAGCCAGAATCAGCTGCTGCTGCCCGAAAGGCTGAACCCAATGCAGTCTCTAAAATGGCTACTACTAAAACAACTGTATCAAAAGAGAGTGCCCCAAAACAGCCCAATGGGAAAGTGAGTTTATTTCAGACTTTTCTCGGTGGGAGATGAAGGAAAACATTTCTATTTTGAGTCACTTTCCCTTCTCTTCAACTCTTCTGCTTTCTCCTGTCAGTGTCACTGTTCCTTGCACAGACACTTTTCCAATTCTTTCTTGTAAACCCCAAGATATTCTCAGTTACACACCCTCAGACATCACTGTCTTGGGTATCTTTTCCCTGCCTGCTGTAAATGTCAATGTTTCCAGAGCAGATTCCTCCTGTTCTACTTTTAGGTAGATGAGAATAACTTTGGGTCAGAGGTTTCCCTTCAGACCAGTTCTTCATACACCCCACTGGTTTGTAACTGGGAAGAGAGCTTTAGCAAATATTTATAGAATATTAAGGGTTTAATAGCTTCCCAGCAATATTCCCCACCCAGCCACATCCAGCCTCTCTAACTCCATGCATTAAAGGTGGTCCCCAATTGATGGGTTTCTCTGAAGCTGTTGTGACATGGTACTGCAGCAGGAGGGGTGGGCAGTGAGGCTGGAGTGCCTGCAGTCCTGCTTTATGTCCAATTTTATCCTTCACTGGTAATGAATGGACGGGATCTGTACCTCTAGAAAAGTCAGAAAACCATTATAAACCTTTATAAACCATTAGAGTGCATTTTCAAAGCTGCTGTAGAACTGAATCCAATCTTTCTGAACTGGCTAAGGAGCTTTTGGAAACCTGCTCGAGTGAGGATGTTCTGGTGATTCCTTTTGTGATTCCAATTTATCACCTCTTTCTAGAAAAGGCTCTAGATCAGCTTCTGCCAGATTTGTGTTAAATAACTCCCAAACTAAACACATGTTGTCACTAACCTGAGTAACCTGTAACTCTTAACTCAGTTACTACCCCTGGGAGTAAAAACTTGCTCCTCAGTGTGCTCCTCCTGGCTTTTGAAGAAGGCCAAGTCCTTTTAGCTGAAAGGAGAAATGATGGAATTAACATCACTCATCTGATGAAATCCAGCTGGAACTCTGACAACCTCCATCAGCAGAATTGTTTCTCAGGCTGGGCTTTACTGCCCAGAGGTTTTGAAAGACACAACCCGGGCCAAAGGGACACCAGAGCTGTTGGAAGCTGTGGCTTTGGGCCGTGGTTCTCCCTGCTCTGGGGCAGCTCTCACCAGAGAGCTCCTGAGAAGCTTCCTGGGGGACCCCAGCCCTTGGGGTGATGCCAACCCATAGATACCTGGAGAAAATATCCTCACAGCAGTGCTTGCAGTCTGGCACTAACTCTGTCTGTGCAGCCTCTTGTTTCCTTCACTTTTTTTTGTTTCTCACTCTCCTCCTCAGTTGCTTTTCACACCTAATACTGGATTGAGTTTAACACAACTCCTTGTTTATCCACCATGTTCGAGCATCCATTCCAGCCTGCTGTATGACAACTCTAACCAGTCCTCTTCCCTTGTGTTGTTTTCCATTCTGTAACATTCCAGGTCCAGATAGTCTCCAAAAAAGCGAACTACAGCCATGTTCAATCCAAGTGTGGTTCCAAGGACAATATTAAGCATGTCCCTGGAGGTGGGAATGTAAGTATGGGCTCTGGGCAAGCTGTCCTTCTACTAACTCCTTCTCTTGTACTATGTTTTTATATGTCAGTCCTACAAATGCTGTGTTGCAGGCAGAAAGGTGTGTCAGAGTTTCAGGGCTTCTGGAAATAATAGAAATCATTCTTCTGGAAAGAATGTAGGCAGGAGAATTTTAATTTCCCTCCCCCCCCCTGTGGGATGCTAGGTTGGTTGTGTGGGTTGTATTTCATAGTACTACAGAAATACACCTGACCTATTTCTTGCATGGTCGATGTGATATTGGTGACCAAGTGCAGGATGTGCACATTGCTGACCCTCAGGAGTTAGTTCACCATGGATTCCCTCTGCAGTCAATGGAGGTACCTCATCAGCCCTCTGACCTATTTTAGATGTCTGGGGTTTTTTTAGATGAAATAAAATGTGGCCTAAAAGGGCCTCTTACCCTTCACTGGCTAATAGAGCAAGCCTGAGTCAGATTAATTTCACTTCTTGTTTCACAAGAAGAGAGACTTTGAAAGAGGAGGGGAGGAAAAGACTCTGGGACTTAATCTTTGAGCTGTGATTAATTTCTAAATTTAAAGGCTCCTGGTTTTTCTGGCAGCAGAGTTGAGCTTATTAAACCAAAAGGTTAATCTTGTAATGTCTGTGTGCTTGTTTTGGAGTGTTAGAACTGAAAGTGTCTGGCAGCAAAATAAAAACCCCAAGTAACAATTCAGCTACTAAAGCTTTTGAAATCATGACTGCAGTTTGGCAGGCTCGTTTCCTTGTGGATGAATCTGCAATACCTTAACAAATCCATGCAAGGCTGGTTATGCTAGGAATAGGTGGCAGAAATACAAAAATTGGATGGTTCCAAAAAGACACTGAAGCCCTTAAGCCCAGGGGAGGTTTTTTCCCATGGGTGTTTAAATGTGCTGTGTTCCTGAGGAGCCACATCTCTCTCTCACATCTTGTGATGTTTCCTGCTACTTGAGAGCCCACATCACTGAAAACTCCCTGCATCCTGCTGCTGTGAAAATATTCAGTTTTGGGGAGCAAATACTGCAGATTTCTGGGGCCAGTACTGTTGCTGCATGGTCAGTGTGTCCTGTTTAACATCTGGGTTTGAGGATACAGATGCTATGATGGACCTGACTGTGGTGCAGACTGCCCTGGCTGCTTTTTTTCTGGGAAACACCTGTATTTTGACTGACTGGCTGAACTTCTTCTCTCCTTGACCAATTCTTCCTTAAATTTTTGCAAGGGACAACCAAATCTGGCTTTCTGAGCTTGCTCTCTACAGATTGGTTGCCAAGATGGTAAAAGCCAGATGGTGAGGCTTGACTCCCCACTGAGAATCTCTGCTGTGCTCCTTGCCTTCCAGTCTGTGGATTCCCACCTGTGGTGGGATTTGCCATTCCTGTCTGATATTTCCATGACTTAATACTTATAGGAGTGCCCCATGTGTGTGTGTGTGGAGCTTCCCACAGAAACCCTCATGTAGGAGATTGCTCAGCACCACAAAAACAAAAACTGATGTTGAGACCATCCCATGTGCCTTCAAAGTATTTTTTTAAGCAGATTTCTGTTTCTCCTGCAGAGTTCATCTGTTTTTATCATCCCAGTTTGGGGCAGACTGGCATGGCCAGTGGCAGAAGTCTCTTTGGCTCTGCTGTAGAAGAGCAGCTGTTGCATCTCCCCTCTTCTGTGCTCAAAGGGTTTTTAGAAGCCACTTCAACTTTGCCATTCCTACCTTGTGGAGCCTTTTAGTGGAAGGAGTCTCAAACACATTTTTCCTTTTTTTTTGAGGCCAACAGCAATGTGATTGAAATGCAGGGGATGTTTTTCTTGCTTGATTAACTCCATCAGTGAACTATTCTTTCTTCTCATGAATCACCAAACCTGTCCTGTCCTGGGGACATTGCCAGCTCTAGGGGACAAGTGTGCCTGCTTTCTTTCTCCTTCCACACTCTCTTCTTACCACTGCAATTTTTTCTCCTTGATCAACTACTTAAGCTCTTTGCTCTGAGAATAGAGAGTGAAGTGCTGCTTATTTCCAGGTTCCAAATGCCCCCAAAGCAGCTTCAGGCAGTTGTTCCCAGCCATCCAACACCCCCAGCCCAGCCAGCACCAATGTGAGTAGCCAAGGTGCAGAGGCCAGGCTGGTTTCCTATCAAACCATTTCTTTTCAGTCATTTTTCTGTCTGCACTGTGAGGTTAGTGTCCCCTTCCAAGATGTTTTCATCTTCAAACAGTTAATGCTGATCACTCCTGATAGAAGACTTTGGGGTGTTCAATTCCTGAAGCACACTGCTGATGGGGATGTCTGGGAAGTCCATTGTTCTAGTCTCTGGCTTAAAGCCTTTAGGAGTCCTGTGGGACAAGAGCTGTGGTTAGCAGCAAATTACAGCAGAGCTTTAGGGCTGCTCTGGTAGGAGTGATGGATGTGCTACCTAAGTGAGGTGGTTCCTGGTTGGTACATGCTGTGGGTACCTCTTTTACCTTCTATACATGGAGATAATTACTTCTCCCCTCCAAGATACCCAAGAAGACATGTCCAGAGGCAGTAGAGATTGTTCCTATTCATGTTCCATGTGCCAAAAAAAAAAAAAAAAAAGTCTAGGCATAAACAGAGTTAGATTTCTTTGGTAAAAATTTTCGTTGTGTATTTTTTTCTTCTCTTTTTAAAGAAAGCAACAGTAAAGAGGTAGATTTTTCAAGGGGCAGGTAGAGGACATGTTGGAGATTTAACAAGGTGATTTGGAGTGTAGGGAAGTTTCTCTACCCTTTGGTTTGTCCTGCTTAGGTGGATTGGGAAAGGGCCAGAGAAAGAAAAATCTATAGAGAGATGAGGATCACACTTCCCATCTGAGCCTCTGGATCAAGCTTTCAGATCTGAAGTTTATTTTTGGCACCAGGATCTGAGTATTTGGCTCTACTTTTAAACATGCCTCCCATTGCAAACTCAAAAGAAAAACTCAGATTCCCAGCAAAACTCTTCCATTTAGGTAGGTTTGGGTCCCCAGGTGAAATCATGGCGGGTCATAAGTGGCCGTGCTGGGCATGTCTGCCCTAGTTGATAGGGTTTAGTAATTTAAATGCATTCTGTGAAATAAATTTAGCTTTATTCCAGTTCCAATAATAATAATTAAAAAATACTCCTTATAAAAACAGTAGTAACTTTCCTAGCAACCCCTAAGAAAGCCAAACCTGGTAGCTGTGATCCCAGGGTTTTAGTGTCTGGTGTCTCTGAGGCAGTGACAGCAGCATGGAGCAGAGCAGCAGGAGGCTGAACCATGCTGTTCTTCTAATTCAGAGCAAACAAAATATCAGGGCTTTGACTCATCCCTCTCCACAAGTACTGGGAGGGTTCATGCTTCCCATGGTGCAAATTATGGTGATCATTCCCTGTAAGCTTTGAGGGTCACTGGTAAGTGAACAAATTCTTGTTGCATTCAAAAAGAAATATGTGAGATGGTCCATAGTATAACTTTTTTTGCAGGTAGGTGCCAGCTGGTGGTTGCTGACAGTTGGGAGAGGTGATCCCCTTAATGTAACTGCCAGACAGTCCCAGGTTTTTCTACCATTGAGTGTTGTAATGTCAGTTTTAGTGGGATTTGACCAGATGGACATAAATTCCTTCCAGTATAAGTGATCCCATGTTTGTATGATACAGGAGATCTCCCAGCAGCTAAACAAGAAGTTCACCTGGAAAACTGGAGATTTTCATCCACCTGGAGCTACAGGGGGAATTTTAAAGATGTTAGAAATTATGTTAGAAAAATGTTAGAAATGGAGCTCAGTACAATACACTTGGTCCAGGTGTCAGAGATAAAATACATTTCTGAGCAAGTATTTCAACTCCACCTTTGTCCTACCCCAGAGAAGACATTTCTCCCCAGATTTGAGCTGTTGTTCACAAACACCATCCCAGAATGTTTGGCTAGTTGGCTTGGGAGAAGGTCATTTATTGACTCATAAATATCTCATAATTTCATGACTGCATCACCAAACTCTTTTTCCATTGAAGGCTTTCTGTGCCAGGATCAAGTCAGTGGTAGAATGAGGTCAGAGGAAGTAATACTGTGATGGAAATAGCTTCCCCACTCCAGGGTTTGGTCTTTGAGAAGGACAAAAGATCGAGGGAGGGGACTGTCCCCCTCTGCTCCCCTCTGGGGAGACCCCCCTGGGGTAAAGCTGGGTCCAGCTCTGGGGTCCCCAGCAGCTCTGCTCTGGAGCCAGGCTGAGAGAGTTGGGGGTGTTCAGCCTGGAGAAGAGAAGGCTGCAATGGGGAGACCTTAGAGCACCTTCCAGTGCCTGAAGGGGCTCCAGGAAAGCTGGGGAGGGACTGGGGACAAGGGCCTGGAGGGATGGGAGCCTGGAGGGGGAAGGGTTTCCAGCTGCAAGAGGGGAGATGGAGAGGAGATCTTGGGGAGGGAGAAATAGTTTGGGGTGAGGGTGCTGAGCCCCTGGTTGCCCAGGTTGCCCAAGGAAGCTGTGGCTGCCCCATCCCTGGCAGTGTTGAAGGTTGGATGGGGCTTGGAGCCCCCTGGGCTGGGGGAAGTGTCCCTGACCATGGCAGGGGGTTGGGACTGGATGAACTTCAAGGTCCCTTCCAACCCAACCCAGTCTATGGTTCTGCTGCTTCTTTGAGTAGTTTGGTCCATGTGGGCACTATGATCCTTGCTGCTGTCCTCAGCAGAGAGGAAGAACCACTGTGAGGAGGCTGCAAAGAAAGCCTGACAGTTAGACAGGGCTCAGTCTGCATGTTGAAAATGGTAGAGAGAAAAAGCTGGAGCAGGTGGCACGTCTCTGGCCTTACTCTGGTTCCTGCCCATCCATTAGTTTCATCTGGCCTGAGTTTCTCCCTGCCCACATTAACCACTTCTGGCTGGTGCAGAACCCTAGAGCTGACTCTGACATTGGGTGTCCAGTGGCTGGGAAGTCCAGAAAATGTGGTGGAAAAGGGGTGCAGGGTCCTTAAGCCTGACTTGACATTTGAGATGGCCCATTGGCCTCCAGATCCCCAGGAAATGTTTCTTTGCATTGAATTGTTTCTTTTTTGCCTCTTCAGGTGCAGATCCAGAACAAGAAAGTTGACCTTTCCAAAGTGTCCTCCAAGTGTGGCTCGAAAGCAAATATCAAGCACAAGCCAGGTAGAAATGTACCCATCTCCTCACTGTCTCTATCTGCAGATATTGCAAGTTGGTTAAGGGTAGTCCTGTATTGTGAACAAAACTAGTTTAAGGGGTTTGTTGCTCTCAGGGAGTGTTCCTAGAAATACTGTCCAGCTTCTTAGCAGCTCCTGGTGGTTTCATCAGCAGAAAAGGGGATTAGCTGATGTTGGATTTCATTTTGCCAGTGTAGATAATCTAATGCTTCAGCTCAACTCAGTTCTCTTTCCTCCCCATCTGAAAAAAAACAAACAAACCAGTGGACACTTACCCTGGCCATTCCAGGAGTCTGGAAGCTTCATCCATGTGCTCTGGAAGGATGAAGTAACTTCCCTCCAGTTCTTCACAGCAGATACAAAGGTCTTTTTAGCCTGCAGTTCAGTAGCAGCTCCTGGCTGGCACAGAACACTTTGATGACATATTCTGGGGTGAATGTGCAGGAATTATTTGCTCCCCAGTGAGAGCACAACAGTCACTTCACTTGAATTCCCACAACACTCAGATGTCCTCACCAAACAATGACCAACCCACAGCCCAGCTGGAGCATGGGCAAGTCTGGAGCTCAGGAAACCATGGTTGTAGGCACTCTGCTCGACCTGCACCTTGTAGCATCCTAAAATATGGTCAACTCACTGACCTCTCCTGGTTTGTCTGTATCTGAGGACATTTATCTACCCAGGAAGACTCCTGGCAATTGAACATCCATGCACGAGGGACAAAGTTCACCAAGCAAAGCTGGAAAAAAAAAAAAAAAAAAAAAATACTACAAGCTTGTCTTTGTCTCCTCCTGGGAGTTCCCTGGATGCTTCCTGCCAGCCTGGTCAGTTGAAAGCAGTTCAACCTTCACCAGCAGGCAGCACGCTTGGGTGCCTCCAAACGCGCTCCCGCCTTGAGAACAGGGTGCCACAAGCATGACCTCTGCTGAGTCACTGCCCTGGAATAACAAGCTGTGTGTGACAATAACTGCTCTTGTCCAGGGCTGATTAAAGCAGATTAATCCATCCAGAATTATCTCTTGTCAGATATTTTAACTGATTTTTTGTTAGACCAAATCAATTGGTTCCATCGTTGGCCAAAAAAGTGCAGAGGACTCTTTGATGCTGTGACTGGGGAGCAGAGCTGTGCTTTGCCACACTGGAATGGGTCTTTTTGAGAAACCTACTGGAATGTGGACTGCACCTATAGCCTTAGGTATTAATGGTAATTGCAGTATTCTAAACTAAGAAAATCTTGCTGGAAGTGTACAGTTGTTACTCTGAACACTCCATGTTCTCTTGAACCTGAAGTGCCCATCCTGTTCCCACACTTGGCTTCTCCTGCCTCTGGCACAGCCCAAACTGTGGCACATGGATCTGTGTAGGAGCTGTCAGGGATGGAGAATGGATAACAAGGGTGGGAATGGATAACAAGCAATGGAAAGGAGCAGAGCATGGCCCAGCACTGACAGCTGTGCAGATGGACTGAGCTGGTGGAGACCTTAGCAAGGGACACTACTAGGAGTGGGCAGCTGGCATCAGAAATGCACCAGTGTGGGCTCAGGTGGAACTGGTATTTCATGGCTCTGCTGAGGGAGGCAGATTCATGAGCAGATCCAGTGAAGCAGCTGGCAGGAGAACCTTCCAGCCTGGCTGCCCACCTGAGGCATCTCCAGGGCTGGGTGTGCAGCCCTGCTTGCTTGCAGCATTGCTTGGGCTGCACAGGTGGAGATCAACTTTGATCTTACTGGTCTTTAAACTGAACCCTAACTGGAGTCAGACTGGGACACTACATGTACTACTCATGTCCCTTCTCCAGTGCTCACTGGGTCCCCTCAGTAGGGCTGGGAAGGGGAGAGTTCTCAAGTGAGACCCTTCTGGAGGCATTGATAAACTGACTCCTGCACAATCTTGTTCCAGGGGGAGGAGATGTCAAAATTGAGAACCAGAAGCTGAACTTCAAGGAGAAGGCCCAAGCCAAAGTGGGTTCTCTGGACAATGTGGGACATTTGCCAGCAGGAGGAACAGTGAAGGTGGGTGCAGCAAGCTCTGGCACACCAGGGTAGGGTTTAAATTTGGTCCTTTTCCTTGTCCTGCTGTTGATGTAGTGCAGCTTCTCCACCCCCAGCCTTTTCTAGACATTTGCTTATTTCTCTGACATCTGCTGTGAACCTCAAGAGAGAGTATGGGTTGGAAAGGACAGAACCAGCTCCATGGCCTGCCTGAATGAGCTCCCTGCCAGGTGTTCCTCAGAGGGTTTCCTTCCTCACAGAACCTGAGAGCAGGGTTCACTCCAAAAACTGTAACCCCATAGAGAAGCTCTCTGTGGCCCTTTCCCCCTTCTTTTACCCCAGTGAAGCTACAGGTGCTGTATAGGTGCCCAAAGGCCCTTCCTGTGAGGCCAAGGAAGGACTGTGGCCCTCTCCTTGCTCCTGCCCAAGAGAACCAAATCTGCCCTGGGCCTGTCCTGTCACATCACAGAACAATGGGGATTATTTCCTCCTGGGAGAGAAGAAAACAAAATCCTGTGCCCCAACACCACAGCTCTGAAAATGTGCCTTAGTCTTACCCCTGGCAGGAAGGACAGCCAGAGGAGAAGAAACTCCTCCTAGACACCCACTTCCCTTGGTGTCTCAGCATTGTTTTGGTGGAGCACTTTTTGTGTTGTGGAAGGGTTTGGAGCCCAGCTGGGTTCATCCATTGTGTGCACAGCCCCGTGAGTCTGAAAGGAATAATCCCTGCCCTGCAGAGCTGATCATGCAGCAGAATCCATGAGTATCTTTAGTGCTTAATCATCCCTGGTCAAACAAGGCCAGAGGTGGCTGCCAGAGGATTTGTTGGGGACACATCAGGACTCCTGGCTCCAGGCCTTGATGTGAACTTCCAACTGGGGCTGAGTGAAAAGCTGAGGGGGTGCAGAGAAGCTGCTGGTGGGGACTGTTCTGTAATGGTGCCTGGCTCTGCCAGATCACTGCTGTGTCTGGGCCACGTGTTGGTGCTTATCTGTGGTAGCTGTGGGTTTCACTGAAGTTCTGAAATCCTGCCTGGTCAGAAGTAGTCTGATTTTACAGTGGTTTTCTCCCATCTCCCAGACTTCTGTCCATGACACTCTGATCCATCTTGGGCTCTGACATTTACCCTGGCAGTACAGAGCCCAAATCACTTCCCTGCTGCATCCTGCAGGTCTCAGCCAGTGCTGGCATCAGAGCAGGGGCAGGTGGCACTTAGGGACCTTCAGCCATGCTCAGGGGGCCTGGCTGCTCCTGCTCAGCCTTGCTGTGGCTCTCACAGAGGTGTGGGGATCCTCCAGGTCTCTGCAGAAGCACCAAGATCCTGGTGGTGCTGTCACTTCATGGGTGGTAACTGAGACCCCAGAGGGAAGGTCTTGCTGCTTGTGGATTGAGCAGATTCAGAGCCAGCCTGTGCTTGGGCTGCAGGGAGAGGGCCTGGCTTGGTCTTGAGAAGAGTACAGCAGCCTTATTCCCCCTGGGTCAGACTTTGTGGGGACAGAGCAGAGCTGCTCAGGGCTGGACATGCCAACTCCCCCATACTTTTGCCTCCTGAACATGGTAGCAAGAGGATGTCCTGGCTGGATAGGTTGCTCCTTCCTGGGCTGGTCCAACACAACATCTTGTCAGCTTGCTGTGCCCTGCAGTGCTGGTGATGTATGAATGTCTTTCAGTCTCTTCTTTACCAGCAGTAGGACACAGCTCTTCTCCAAGGCTTGTAGAGGTTGGTAACTTCAAGGGTCAGCAGCTATGGTAGGAGAACAGACCAGCACAAAGTCTTCTCTAAAGTTCATAGTCCAGCATCAAGCAAAGATGAGGTCCTTTGTGCAAACTTGGCCTGTTTTGGGGTCATCTGTGTGTTGCCATAGAATCCCAGACTGGGTTGGGCTGGAAGGGACCTTAGAGCTGACCCAGTGCCACCCCTTCCATGGTCAGGGACACCTCCCCCAGCCCAGGGGGCTCTAAGCCCCATCCAACCTTCAACACTGCCAGGGATGGGGCAGCCACAGCTTCCTTGGGCAACCTGGGCAACCAGGGGCTCAGCACCCTCACCCCAAACAATTTCTCCCTCCCATCTCCCCTCTTGCAGCTGGAAACCCTTCCCCCCCTCATCCCATCCCTCCAGGCCCTTGTCCAAAGTATGGTTTGGGTCTGTTATATCCATGTGTCCCCAAATTCTGGAGGCCTCTTCACTGCCATGTTCCCCACCACCTGCTTGCTGTGTGCTCTGCCTCACTCCTCTCCTTCTGCCTCGCTCTGCCCTTGCCCTCTTGTCCTCTGTCACCAGGACATTACAGGCCTCTGTTGGGCCCATGCCACCCATGCTTGGACGAGGTGGCAGGGATGGTCTGCAGGGCCCAAAGCCCCGTGAGAAGCTGGAAAGCTGCTCAGGGTGGTGGCTTCCAGGGAACAGAGCATCTGCTTCCCACTTCCAGCCCTTCCCTGCTCCCTGCCTGTGTCCGGGCAAGCTGGGGAGGGCGGAGGGGGCTCCGGGACCCTTCCCCACATCCCCATCTTCTATTGACACCTCGTCCCTGTCATCCTCCCCACCCCGTTGTCTCATTGTAGGCTGAGGGGAGCGTGGAGCCCGGGCAGCTCCCGGCCCCTCAGAACGGAGAGGGTCAACCGCGGGAGAACGGCCTCGGGCCGGCAGCGCCCGCTGCCCCCAGCGGGGGTGACCAAAGGGAAATGCAGAGCTTCGAGACTCAGATACAAGAAACAAGTAAGTGCCTGCACCTTCCCTGGAAGCACTCCCGCCGGGTCTGGGGGGTGAGGAGATGGCAGCAGGGCAGAGCAGCTCTGGACACAGCTGCTCGCAGCGATGGCTGTAGGGTTGCTTTTCCTCCTGTTTTTTTTTTAATACAGAAAATTGCCTTTTATTTTCCAGGCATCTAATGATGACATTATGGTATCGTCTCCCATTCCCCTCCCCTACCCACCTTTCCCTCTCCTTCCTCCTCTCCTCTTCCCCTCCTCCCCTTCCCCTGCTCACCTGCCCTTGTGTCACTGCAGATTGAATCTCACAAGCTGACGTTCCGTGAGAAGGCCAAGGCTCGGACAGACCACGGAGCAGAAATCGTCGTCTCCAAACCCCCCAACCTTTCCAGCAGCACTTCCCCCTGGCGTGGCACCTCCGTCAGCGAGAGCCTGGCCTCAGCCTCCTCCTCCTCACCGCTGCAACACCCTCCTCCCCTCGCAGCCCTTTCTCAGCAAGGCTTCTGACCCCCTCCCAGCCCCAGCTCCCCTGCTCCCCGGGGACGCAGCTTGGCTCTCTTAACCCTGCAGCTGGCGTGGGATGGGGACAGGGATGGCGTTCTGCAGGGCTCTCCTCCTCTTCCACCTCCTCCCATTCCACCTCCTCCCAGCATCCCGGGGGTTCGCCCCTGCCCAGGCTCCAGTGGTCCCTTTTTTTGGCTGGAAAGGGGCTTCCTCCCCTCTCCATGCCTCGTCCCTTTTTGTTTTTAAGGGGGTACTGGAGGGAGTGTTGGTGTTGGGCATCAGGTGGTGTCCAGGCCGTGTCTTGCTGTCCCCAGGGCTGGGGAGGTGCAGATGGAGCCTGGGTGGTGGGGTGGCCCCAGCTGCTGGTGGCAGAAGCCAGGCCAGTGTTAACAGGGATAAGCTGTGATCTTTCTTGCTGTCGTTTTTTTGTTTGGTTTTATTTGTTTTTTTAAGAAAAAAAAAAAGCCCCCACCTTTC
Organism: Florisuga fusca; assembly: GCA_038090715.1. Lineage (NCBI taxonomy): Eukaryota > Metazoa > Chordata > Aves > Apodiformes > Trochilidae > Florisuga > Florisuga fusca. The sequence continues at coordinate 615,610 of JAAWXA010000072.1, forward strand.
CCTCCTCGCTGCTTCAGTTTCTGCTGCTCCTGTTTGATGATGATATATATTATACACACACACGTTTAGGCTGTTTTAACTGTTGACTTTAACCTTTTATTCTTTGTGAGCGATGTGATTTATCGTGCTACAAACCCATGCTAAGTTTCCTTTTCTCTTTCTTCTTTTCCTAACCGTAGGAGAGTAGAGACATAACCGCTGCTGCAGTGCTGGCTTCTTACTGACATATCCAGCAATTGTAACTCTTTCTGTTGTTGGTTGGTTGTTTTGGTTGGGTTTTTTTTTCCCGTTGGTTTTTTTTTTTTTTCTTTCTTTCTTTTTAATATTTTAAAACGATGGAGCAAAATTCATGGGATTAAGCCATGTCTGAAACGAAAGGCACAAGAATGTGTTAAAGGAAAACTTGCTGTAAGAGATCAGGTGAAGCCTGTGTTGACTGCAACGAGAAGTCTTGAATCTGACGCTTGTTAAAGAAACCAAAACCCTCCTTGTAGGGCCAAACCGCCAGTCCCAGGGGGTGCCCAGGACCTTTTGCTCGTTAGCAAGGCAGAGACGGTTTATTTATTAACTTGCACAGCCAAAACCCTGGGGTTTATCTTCTTTCCAAGCCAGGGCCTGAGGTCTGGAGGAAGGGCAGGAGGCTGCTGTGGTGGTGGAGTTGCAGGATAACGCAGGTCGGGAGTTCCAAGGCTCGAGCAGGTCCGTGGTGTTGTGTGTGGTGGTGGTGGTGTTCTACCAGAGGCTGATGGATGGGTGACCCTAGTGACAGGCTGAGCAGGTCCCAGAGGGCAAACTGAGGTGGGGACAAAGGGACAGGCCACCTCTCCCTAGGGATGTGAGGCAGAGGGGGAGCAGAATGTCTGGGGAGGGCTGGGTGGGAGACGGAGCCCCGGGCTGGGGCAGAGGAGGCAAGTTTTTAGTGCCAGGGAGTTGCAGCTCTGACTTGGAGGGAGATTTACTAATTCCTGGAGGTGTGAGCTCCTCGTTTCATGTTGCAAATGACACTAAAGGAATGAAATGTAAATAAGTTTAAACGAAACAGAAAAAAAAAAAAAAAAGCTGCGTTCTTGGGTCGTCGAATTAATTTAAAGTGAAAAAAAAAAGCAAAAAAAAACATTAAAAAAAGAAAAAAGCATAATAACAAAACACTGGGATCAAAGTGAACTGAACCAGGTGTGTGCTAGGGGGGGGCTGTTCAAGGAGGGGACAGAGGGAAGCCTGCAGCTTCTCATGCTTGTGGGAATCTTTCTTTGGGAAGCCGACAATGACACGATAACCCGGAATCTGTATTTACACTCAAAGATTCTTATTGCACTTGTATTTTTTATATTAAAGTTTGCATGATTTCTAATAAAATGGCATTAAAATGTACTAGTTTGCATCAAAGTCGTCTGCTAGTTTCATAAGTGCTTTTTCCTCCGGATACAAATTGAAACAAGCGATGCAGATTTGCACCTGAAAGGGGCGGTTATATATACCCTAGAACATCCCCCCAGTGCTTCCCTCTTCCTTCCCCCTCCTTCCCTCCTCTCCCCTCCATCCCACATCCCTCTAATTCCACCCACACCAGGGACCTCGGCCCAGCTGGTGGCTCCCTGTCCCTCCTGTTGTGTGTCCCCAGCATCCCCACTGCACCCCCAGCCCCAGCCTTAGCTGGCACTACCCCCCCCTGCCTGGACCCTCCTGGCTGCCTCTATCCAGAGAAAAGCTGGGGAAGGGGCTGCAGGGTTGGAGCCCCCATTTCTGGAACTTTGTGGTGACACTTTTGACACCCCCCAGCCCATCCCATGGGCTGCCCCCCCCTTGACCCGCATGCCACCCTCTGGTATATATCACTGCCCCTTCGCTGACGCTTCCTTCTCTCTCTTACTGCTAAATTCTAAACACCAGCTTCAGCTTGTCAGTTCAGGGTTGGTTGGTTTAGTTTGTTTTTTGGTTGTTTCCTTTTTATTTTTTTTTTTTTTTCTCTCCAACACTTGAATTCAAGGGGAAGTTTGGAGGAGAGGGCCTGAGAGCAGTCGGATCTCCCCAGCAGGAACAGGCAGGGGCTGTGGATGTGGATCTGCTGCGGGTCAGGGTGGTGGCCACAGGGTCAGGGACCAGGCAGGGGACCTGGGAGGTCTGTGCTGGTGGGCAGCAGCCAGGGACCAGCTGAGGAGGGGGACAGGGAGGTCCGGTGGTGGTTGTGGTTAACCAGAGGAGGTGGAAGCTGAAACTGTTCCTCTTGCTGCTCTGCCCCGGTGGGAGGGAGGCAGCCGGGTCCTGGTTCTTGGTTCAGATGCCGCAGAAGGAAGGCAAATGGCAACATTGCACTTTATCTTCTGAGAGAGAGAAAAACAAACAAAAAAAACCAAACAAACTTCTTAACACCCTGCAAAGGGGCAGTAATTCCACCTTCTCCCCCCTGTGTTGCTTTTAACGCGTTTTATGCTGGGCAGGCCTGGCCGAGGCTTTGGTGTCTGCAGGAGGTTGTGGTGGCTCTGGGCCTGGCCCTGACCGTGCAGGAACCTCCCCAGACTCACACGGTTCAGCTGAGCTCTAACCCATCGGCCTCTGCTTCTGTGCCACTTTCTCTAACACTTGTTGTGCCTGTGTGTAGCTGACAAACTAAATCCAGATCCACTAGTTTGGTGTGGTTTCTCTAGGACAGCTTCAGTTTTTAATATGGATTATTATTATTTTTGTTTGGTTTTAATTTCATTTTATTTCAAGTAACCGGCTGTACATGTTGTTAGCCTGGGAAGAGACCCATGTGTGGTGAAAATGACTTTAGTTTTCTATCTGGAGAGCTGGGAGTCAGCTGGTTAGTGCTGAGATCTTGAAGCCTGTGGAGAAGCTGCTGGCAGGGTAGGGCAGGGGATGGAGCTGTGGCTGCTCCAGGGCTGGGAGGGGGGAGCAAGCTCTCTTGGGGGAGGGGGAGAAATTTAAAAAAAAAATCAAAATTTAAAAAAAAAAAAATTGTGGTCTGAATTAGGTGCAACTTGAATGTACACCTTCCTGTCCTGAGATGCCTCTCCTGGGTCGTGGCCTCTGCTCTTGGTGTGAGGGAGATGAGGTGGGGGAGCAGGAGGGCTGCGGTGGCTGCAGAGGTGGGTGCTGGTGACAGGCTCTGTCCCTGTGGCTCGGGACACGGGACACAGGACACAGCCCGGGCAGCACTGCAGCTCTGGGTGTGCCCGAGTCTGCTCCTGCCCCGGGCACGGTGCTCAAAGGCAGATCCTGAGCTGGGTGAGCTTTGGTTTGGAGGTGTCTGAAGCTGCTGTGGTGGGAAGGGCTGTCCAGGAACTGCTGTCCCACAGGGCCTGGGGTCCCTCTGGCAGGGAGGAGGTTTCCTGGCAGCTCCCTGCAGATCAGTGGTGAATAGAGTTACTTTGGGGCTTTTGGTACTGTTTAACGGAGTACATTCAAGTGAGCAAGTCCCTGGGCTTGAGGCCGCAGGAGCAGGAGGGTGGGGGNGAGACAGGGGCAGAGCCCCTCCTGCCTTGGGGTGAACTCGTACAGGTTTGCTTTTGCCTTTCTGTCTGGTCCTCCTGCGAGGGGCTCTAAGGCTGTCGTCTCCTTAGCAACATTTCCCCATTTGATGTTGTGATTCTGACTATTGTAAAGGGTTGAAATAAAGCTTATAGATGTTCCTCCTCAGCTTAGGCCTGAGTTTGTGGGGGGGTGGGAAGGCTGGGCTGGGGGTGGGTGGTGGCACAGTCAGGAGGCACCTGGTGTCCCATCAGGTGGCAGAAGGCATGAAGAAAGGGGTGAAGGAATTTCGTTGTCTCCTTTGCCTTCAAACACCGTAAAATTCTCCCTTCCTCCTGCCCATCCCATCCAGCTCCTCAACCAGCAGTGGCCAAGCAGGACACACGTGGGGTACTGCACCCAGCTGTGACTAAAGGAGGATCTGAGGGGCAACCACCCCCTTCCAGCAGGCTGCTCCCCTCCCAGCTTTACTCCTGCAGCTGAACACCCATGAGGGATGTGGTCTGAGATCCCAACAGCCCTCTGTAAGGTTCTGCCCCATGGCCCTGTGCTCAGAGTCACAGGATCCAACTCCCATCCTGGGGTAGAAATTCCCCCCCTGGGGCAGTCACAGCTGCCGTGGCTGCTTCCTCCTGGCCCCCCACAGCACCAGGTGCTGCTACATGGACCCTGATGGCTCCTTGGTCTTACAAACATGATGGGGGAACCCCCGTGCCCCTCCCCTCTCACCCCTGCTCTTCCCAGGGTCCAGGCTAAAGTAGACAGAGAACCAGAAGCTTCAGACTTTGTGCTCAGTCACTGGAATAAAATAAATAGAAAAAAAAATGAAGAGGACAGAGGCAGTTACTACTCTATCCCTTTTTATTGTCTTTAATCTATGTTGTAAAAAGATCCAGTATCACATAACAGCCACTGAAGTATCCCAATATCACACTAGTTCTGAACCATTTAGACAATAGTTTAGTCTTTTTTTTTTTTTTTCCTTTTTTTTCCCCCCCCCCTTTTTTTTTTTTGTGTTTTTTTTTTTTGTTTTTTTAAACCTGCTGGAAGGGAAAACCATACTGCCCATTATACAGGCCAAAAAAAGAAACAAACACTGGTCAAATAATAGTGACAACTTCAAGCAAGTGAAATGAAGATGAAAAGTTTTGCGTGAACACAGGCTGCAGGACTCCCCCCAGGGCCCCGTGCTGGTGCATCCAGGACAACAGAGCTGAGAAGCTCCAGGAGCACAGGACCCCCCCAGCCCCCCGGAGTGGGTCCCCAGCCCCCACAGCCCTTGTGCTTTTTGCCCCCAGCTGCTGGCACCGTGGGGCTCCCACACCCCCCCCCAGGTACATCAGCTCTGATGGCAGAGGCCACAGCTTCGTTAATTAAAGCCCATGACAAGTAAATTAAATCTTCAGTAGAGAACAACTGGGAGGACCCAAAGGGTGACCCCCGAGGAAGGAAGGCAGTTCCTGGGGGCTGGAACCCCCCTTCTGCCATCGTTCCCCCCCTGCAGCCACCCCGAGGGGTGGCCCTGGTTCCCAGCACCCCGGCTGCTTCGAGTTCAGATACAAAGAGCATTAAGAAAATGGGAAATAAAAACAAATGATCCCAGGCCACTGCCCCTCGCTGAGCTGCTGGGGAAAGCAGCAGCCATCTCCTCCCCCCCTCCAGCACCACTCGCAGCCTCCCCCCACCCCAGCCAGGGCCCAAGGCTCCAGCGAGGCCCCCGCAGCCCGGGGACCGCGTTCCCCTCCCGCACGGCCCCGGCCCGAGGGCTCCCGTGTGTTACAAACATGAAGAAGCCTCACAACAGCCCTGTGAGGTAGGTCACTGTCTTCATTTGACAGGGAATCCAAGGCAAAGCTGGGATTAAACTCCAGGTTTTTCATGTAAATGCTGTGCCGGTCATAAATCCTCCTTTCCACAGAAATATATGGTCCCCTGTTTGTAGAAAACAAAGAATTTTTGGTGCCTCTGCTCCTGGCTTCCTGCAGGAGAAGGCTCTGACAGGCAGACTGGCATCCACCACCATGTCCTGTGCTGCATGAGTTACAGGGATCCGGCCTCCTCGGCATTGGGAGAACAAGAAATTAAAAAACAAACCCAAAAAGAAAGAGTAATAACAACACAAGAGGACAAAGAGTACAGGGGGGTCGGGAAGGAGAAGTCACAGCTCAGACTCCATGCGTGGGGCAGGCAGGGCCCCGTGGTGAGGCTCTTTTTGGAGATCCCACGTGGAACCTCACGTCCATCTGGTGCCTTGAGGGTTTCCTCCTCTCCAACGGCCTCGGGGGAGCCGGGATGCTGGGGGATGGTCCCCACCCCCTGCACCACCAGAGCTGCGGATCCACGCTCGGCCCGGCCCCCGGAGCAGGCACAGCCACGGCGTCCATCGTCCTCCTGAGCATGGAGTAGCTCTGGCACCGAGCTGCTGCTCCAGCCTGGCCCCGTGGGGATGGGGCCCAGGAGGGCCCGGAGCGGCCACGTCCTTGCCTTCCAGTCCAGGGACTGATGCTGTGAAGAGCAGAGGAGGTGGGGTGTCCAGGAAGCTCAGGTCCTTCGGGCACTCCCAGTCCATTCCAGGCGACGCTGCGCTGGTTCTTCCCAGGCGGTGACCAAGCACGGAGCCGAGAGCAGGAGGTTCAGACAACATTAATCTTCTAGGATGGAGAAGAGATGACTTCACAAGGGATAAATAGAACTTTTATTTAAATAAACATTTGTGAACATCTTTATACAAATTACAAGTCCCCACACAAATCCTCCAGCTCTGCCTAAGCGCCAAAGCTGCCAGGAGGGCCTTTGAGGAGATCCACCAGGATGTCGAGCAGCTGGCTGTGCTGGTGGTGCAGGTCCCCGGGGATGGCGGCCATCTCGTAGCACAGACACGTCTCCACCATCTTGGAGAGCGACACGCGGAAGTCACGCAGGAGGCGGATGGTGTAGGAGTCTCCCTCCAGCACCAGGAGGTCACTGTCTGTCAGGGAGACTGTTGCTCTCCAGCCATCATCTTAGTGAGAAGAAGAGAGGGGGTGAGAAGCAGGAATGGTGCTGGCCTGTTCCAGCCTGTCCTGGATGCTTGGCCCCCTCCACCACCAGTACCAGGAGCAGCACAGGTCCTCCCCACATCTTTTAGCTCAGAGTCTGAGGTCTCAACTGGGCCAAACAGTTCCCAACTAAGCCAGACAAGCTCTCTGCCCCATCACACTGGGATCTTCCCACTGTTTCCCACAGGAACGGGGCTGAAGGCACAGCTCATCTGAGCTCAAGGGCTTAGAGACCAACCACAGCACTGCCAAACCCAGGAGCCAAACCCCTGGGGTGAAGAGCTCGCTCCTCCCCACACACCTGCCCAGCTCCTCATTCCCCAGGGAAGAGCCTCCAGGCACAAGCCTGCCTGCAGCTCCCTTTCCCTGTCTGCCTGGAGAGCTGCAGCTGACAAATCATCCCCTTTGGGGCCCAAACACAGCAACACCTGATCCAAAGCAAGAGGCTGAGAAAGCAGAAGACCAAGGAAACAAGCAGAGCTGCTCGGAGAGGTCCTTGGACTGTAGGGGTGGGGTGCCTGGGGTGTCAGGAGGACAACAGATGGCGAGGCCTCAGCCCTGCAAGCACTCACCTCGGACGTGGATGTCTGTGTCAGTCATGAGCAGCACAGCCAGAGGGTGGACCTGGGAGGAGTCCCTCACAAACACTCCCCCGTTGGACTTCACCGCCATGAAGTACGTCAGCCAGCGGCTGTACAGCTTGGATGCCTCCCTGCACAGCAAGAGCTTCATCAGCCACAGACAGAGACTCCTCTGGCAGTGGCACACACACACTGGGGTCCTGCGTGGTCTGCACCCTCCTCCCATGTGACAGACAGACAGGCAGACAGGCAGGTGTTGCTCACCCACCTGTTGATTGTTGACTTGTGGAGCAGGACGGTGCCGGCCTTTGTCCGGTAGGCATAGCTGTTGGGTTTGAACTTCCCCTGACGGGTCACTTTGCCTTGTCTCACCTGAAAGGAGAACATCACCACCACCTGCCCAGCCAGCAGGCACTGCCCATGTGCAGCTCAGCTCTCCCCATGGCTCTCTCTCCTGTGTATGGGAAGGGACAGGTATGTTCTTCCACTCCCAGAAGCTCTGCTGTGTTAGCTGGGGACATCCGTGGGGGTGAGCAGACCTGGCAGTCACCCAACACCACCCAAGGAGCAGCAAACAGGAGGAGGAAGATGCCACCTCGATGGCTCCCTGATCAAGCTACAAGAACCCAAGCATGGAGCTGTGCTGGCTGGGGGGAGCACTCCTCATAAGGAGGGATCCAGGGACAGCAGTGGAGCAGCACAAGGAGGACACATGCCTGGGACACAAGCTCCCAGGAGAGCACAAGCATCTCTAGGCACCTCGATGTTTCCTTAGGTGAGATGCAGTGACCAGCAAGCCCAGGAGATGATGGCAGAGGAGGGAGCCATACCTGGATGAGGTTGGGGTAGAGCCCAGCCATGAGGACACCCTTGACCAGTTCTTCCTCTTCACTGTACTGGTTACATACAGATGAGGGCATGGTACAGTCAGATGGGGATGACACCAAAAAGGCTTCATAGAGGTTCTCAGAAAACTGCTTGACAAGGCCTAGAGGTAGGAGACAGCCCCAGGCAATGAGATTCACCCTCTCCTTCACCCCACCATGAACAATTCAGAAGGGCTGCACCAGCTCTGGCCATGGTGGCTCAGCCCCAATGCTAGGACAGCAGACCTGTCCTGCCTGTGGCCTCCCTGGCACCCAGGGCTACACCTGCACCCATGAGCATCACAGCCACAACCTGCGCCCACTCTGGTGCCCCCTGCCCAGTCAATCCCACTTTCTCCACTGCATTCTTCACTGGTTCCTCAGCCCTTCCAGGTGCCAGCAGCAGAGCTCAGACTCACCGTTGATGAAGCGCAGGCTGGGGCCATACAGGTAGTAGTCCTGCAGGTAGTTGTCCCTGGCACGGCTGTCCCTGCGCCTCAGCACCTCCTCCCAGCCCGCCACCGCTCGCACAAAGGCAAGGTGGTCACTCCCACTCTCCCTGCTCAGCACAGCCTTGGCCTGGGACAAGGAAAAACAGAGTCAGGTGAGTGCTCAGCCCCTTCCCTGCCTTCCTCTAGAAGATGCACCTGGGTTGAGGCAAACACATGGATGAACATGGGTTGAGAGGAGAAGAGATTAAGGACAGCCCTGAGGAGAAGGACTTGAGGGTGGTGGTGGCCCAGAAGCTCAACATGAGCCATCAGTGTGAGCTTGGAGCCCAGAAACCAACCAGGTCCTGGGGGCATCAAAAACAGCACAGAAGTTGGTTAAGGGAGGGGATTCTCCCCCTCTGCTCTGATGAGCCCCCCCCTGCAGTGCTGTGCCCAGCTCTGGAGTCCCCAACACCAGAAGGACACAGAGGTCCTGGAAGGTGTCCAGAGGAGCCACTCAAATGCTCAGAGGGCTGAGCACCTCCCTGGGAAGCCAGGCTGAGGGATTGGGGTTGTTCAGCCTGGAGAAGAGGAGGCTCCCAGGTGAGCTCAGAGCAACCTCCCAATATCTGAAGGGGCTACAAGAAAGCTGGGGGAGGGCTTTGGACATGGGGGGGTAGGGAGAGGAGAAGGGGAATGGGTTAAAACTTGGAGAGGGGAGATTGAGGTTGGAGATGAGGAGGAAAGTCTTTAATTTGAGGGTGATGAGACCCTGGAACAGGTTGCCCCAGGAAGCTGTGGCTGCCCCATCCCTGGCAGTGTTGAAGGTTGGATGGGGCTTGGAGCCCCCTGGGCTGGGGGAGGGGTCCCTGACCATGCAGGGGGTTGGGACTGGATGAGCTTTAAGGTCCAACCCAACCCAAACCATTCCATGATTTTCAGCTCCTGACCTTGTCCACCTCTGCACGGTTCTGCAGGCTGCTGCTGAAGGGGTCCCGGGTGAGGCAGGAGACGATGACGAGCAGGGGGTGGAGGCAGCGGTAGATGGAGGCCAGGACGATGGCCTTGGCCAGCCGCGGGTCTGTGGAGATCTGAGCCAGGCGCTTGCCCAGCGTGGTGAGGGCTTCCCGCTGGTCCAGCACTCCTGAAACACAGCCACCCGTGAGGGCACATCCATCAGCCCCACGTGGGGACAAGGTGGTGGCTCTGGGAGCTTCCAGGAGAACCCTTCCTGCCAAGACTGAAAGCTTTGGTGACCTCTAGATGAGGCACAGCACTGGTGCTGCAATAAGCACCCCGACGTCCCAGGTCTAACTGACCAAAGCCAAAAAAAAGGCTGACTCAGCCAGATGACAATCTCCAAGAACCAGCTTTTAACTCCAGGTCATAACTTCCCTTCCTTGGCAGTGCTGAAGGTCAGGTTGGATGGGGCTTGGAGCAACCTGGGCTGGTGGGAGGTGTCCCTGCCCATGCAAGGGGCTGGAATGAAATGACCTTGAAAGTCTCTTCCAACCCACCACAGTCTGGTATTCTACAATTCTGTCATCCCCACACACACTTTTTAAACCTTGAGAAGTTCTTCCCACTTGCCTCTTGAGCAAAGCAGTGTGGGAAATAAAACAGTCCCACAATGTGTGAGGTTTGGGAAGTCCCCGTCGGCTGCCATCCCTGTCTAGGGAGCACCCTACCCAGTCTATCCCACAGGATCCTCTGCCAACTCCCACCTCCCATGTTTAGACAAGAAACATGTTCCCATCACACCCACAGCAGGACACAGCATTAGCTCACCAATCTCCTGCAGCAAGATGACTGCTTCATCCACAGCTTTGATGTCAGGACTATCCAGGGCCTTGGAGAGAAACTCAACTGCCTGTAATGCAGAGGGGGAAGGGAAAAGGGAAAAAGAAAGGGATGTTTCCCAGCCAGCAGTGTGGGACAGCACCTCAGGAGCCCACTGCCCTGCCCCAGGGCCCCAGACTGCTACACAGTTCCCTCTCTGTTTGCCTGCAGGGATATGAGCTCCACCCTCCCCTTCCTTGCAGAGCCTTTCAGACATACTCTGTAATCTAAACATTCTGTACATTTCCTGGTCCTAAATTCCCCTAGGAAAGGGAAGGAAAGCAAGAATTAAAGTCACCAACACTTTGGGTTCTCCCTACTCCTCTCTGTGGAAAATCATCTCACTGGAACCAGCACCATGCAGCCCACACCCTGCTGGCTCAATGAGCTGCAGGTTTTGCAGGTGTGTCCTCCTGTGCTTACTGTTTTCTCTGGCATGTGGATCTTGGCCTGGACCACCAGGTTCTCCAGCGGGGTGCGGAGAATCTCTGGAACTTGGTAAGTGGGCATCTTGTCCAGGCGGCTGCGGGGGAAGAGGTGGTAGGCGAACCCCGACTGACAGCGGCCAGCACGGCCCCGTCGCTGCACCACGTTGGACTTGGACACCCACACTGTCTCCAGGCAGGACACCTAGGAGAAGGGCAAGGCATGGATTGATTAGGTATGAACTAACTGTTCAGCCTGGAGAAGAGGAGGGTCCCAGCTGAGCAACCTCCCAATATCTGAAGGGGCTACAAGAAAGCTGGGGGAGGGCTTTGGACACGGGGGGTAGGGAGAGGACAAGGGGAATGGGTTAAAACTTGGAGAGGGGAGATTGAGGTTGGAGATGGGGAAGAAATTCTTTAATTTGAGGTTGCTGAGCCCCTGGTTGCCCAGGTTGCCCAAGGAAGCTGTGGCTGCCCCATCCCTGGCAGTGCTGAAGGTTGGATGGGGCTTGGAGCCCCCTGGGCTGGGGGAGGTGTCCCTGACCATGCAGGGGGTTGGGACTGGATGAGCTTTCAGGTCCCTTCCAACCCAAACCATTCTATGCTCCCATGGTTTCCTGTCCTGTTTAAATCCAGCTTTGCAGCCAGTCCACAGGCCTCAGACACTCCTCGCCACTGATCAACCATCCTGCTGAAGGGCAGGAAAAGCCCTGCCCACCCTCCTGCATCTTGCAGTGCTGGTCACCAGCAGGCGGCAGCTTCAAGGCCCGATGAGAGAAGATGGATGAGACCCTGATGCCATCTGCTGGACACCTGCCCTGGCTCCACATCACCCTGCTCGCCTGGGTCCCTGCCTCCCCCACCACAGTCCTGCCCTGTGCTGGCACAGCCACTGCAGGGTCAGCTTTGTGAGACAGCTGGGTTAAAACTGAGCAAATATGAACGGGCTGAAATGTTCCGAGGTATGGACTGTCACCTGGCCCTGTAAGAAGGGGCACCCCAACCCCAGGCACTGCTCCAGGCTTGGGGCAGAACAGCTGCAAAGTGCCCCGGGGGAAAAGGCCCTGGGGGGGTTGGGTTAACACCCAGCTGAACATGAGCTCAGTGTGTGCCCAGGTGGCCAAGGTGGCCACCAGCATCCTGGCTGGGACCAGCACTGGGGTGGGCAGCAGGAGCAGGGCAGGGATCATCCCCTGTGCTGGGCACTGCTGAGGCTGCACCTCCAATCCTGGGGTCAGTTCTGGGCCCCTCAGGAGAAGAAGGATATTGAGGGGCTGGAGAGTGTCCAGAGAAGGGAATGGAGCTGGGGAAGGGGCTGGAGCAGAAGGAGAAGGTCTGGAGAGCATGGAGGAGGCTGTCTCGAGAAGATGGAGAAGGGGCTGGAGAAGTTGTGAGGAGCAGCTGAGGGCCCTGGGGGTGTTGATCCTGGAGCAGAGGAGGCTGAGGGGAGACCTTCTGGCTCTCTGCAACCCCCTGAGAGGAGGTTGGAGCCAGGGGGGGTCGGGCTCTGCTCCCCAGGAACAAGGGATGGGACAAGAGGAAGGGCCTCAAGTTGTGCCAGGGGAGGTTGAGGTTGGAGCTGGGGAACAATTTCTCAATGCCTGGAAAGGGTTGTCAGGGCCTGGCCCAGGCTGCCCAGGGCAGGGCTGGAGTCCCCATCATCCCTGGAGGGGTTTCAGCCCCTGGAGATGTGATGCTGAGGGACAGGGGGTGGGGGTGGCCATGACTGTGCTGGATTTGCCTTCAGTTTCTTTGAAAACCCTGGACTTAGGCCTGTCAGTGGGGAGCCTGGCAGGGAGCTTGGCCAAGGCAAACACTGTCCCCAGACAGGGACACAGTGCCCGTGCCCCAGTGGCAAATGGGAAGCAGCTCTTTAATGGCACCTCAAATGCTGCCCTAAAAACATCCAGTAGCTCCAGTATGTCCCAAAACACCCAAGAGGTGAGAGCACCAGTACCTTGGTCTTTAGATCGTAGCGTTCCTCCTTGTGCGTGCCACTGTCCACCACGTGGACAATGTCATTGATGGTGATGGAGGTCTCAGCAATGTTGGTGGCCAGGACAATCTTCCTGACACCAGGGGGAGGCCGCTGGAAGATGTTTTGCTGGTCCATCATGGGGATGTTGGAGTGCACTAGGAGACAAAAAACAGTCAGACCTGCCCTGCTGAGCTGCTTTGCAGTACAAGGCCAAGGTGGGCAGATTCTGAGCCCTTCTGGACCATCACCTCCTGTTTCCAGAAATGGGCAACAGGGATGGGGACACCACTTGTAATACTGATGGTCATTGTTAGGATTTTCTTGCCAGCCAGACCCTAGGAAATCTCTTCCACACATCAGCTGGAGAGGCCTCATTTCATTTGTTTCAACCTATAGCTCAACATCAGCAGGAGCTCTGATGACTCCAGTCCCAGAGAGGGTGATGCCACCACCAGAACATCCAAGCAGAAGTCCCACTCCTTCCCACAGTCCAGTTCTGCAGCTCCCCCTTTCATTTCCCCTGCCTCTGGGGCATGGAAATGGGATATCCTCACTGCCACTTGGTCAAAAATGGTGACCAGCAAAGGCCTGTAACTCTTTTGCATCATGTACTTGCCCTGTTACTGATCAGTGATGGGGAGAAACTCCCAGCAGCAACACAGGACAGCAGGGGGGCAGAGGAACAGTGCAGGTTTCACAGAACACCACTTGGATTTATTAGCAACTGAGCAGCTTAAAGCTGTGCTCCTGGCTGGCCTTATTTGATACTGGATAGGGAGGACTACTGAGAAAATTTTAAAAAACAAACCAAACAAACAAAACAAGAACAACAAAAAAGAACACCAAACAAACCAACCCCTAAAAATCTTGGAGCCCTGCAGAGCAGTAGTGGCTTTTGTTATAAATTTCCCTCCCGAGACCCAGAGTGCTCAATTCCCTGATCACAGCTGAGCTGCAGAGGACATCTCCATCCCACAAAACAGGTCTTGAAGATCTTTTCTCTGTAGGCTCCAGCAATGAGGAGTTTAGAAGTTTCCTCCTAGCCTAATCTGGCACTGCTGGAGGCACAGAGGAAGCCTGTTTCTTTGACCACACACAGGTCTGGATGGCCCCTCCGGGGAGGAGTCATTTGTGCTCAACAAGCACGATTACACCACAGGTATCTACACCAGAGCCTCCAAGCACACTCTGCAGCAGAGCACAACAAGCTGAAGGGACTCATCGAGTCTCCTGGGCTCTCCATTCCCCTTGAATCCTGGGGAGGAAAGGTCTGGAGCTGCCAGCTCACCTGGTAAGACGAGGTAGCGGCTGTTCTGAGAGCCCAGCATCTCCAGCAGGCGCTGCTGCACCCCTTTGATTTCCTGCCAGCCAGGGAGGAAGCAGAGGATCCCACCTGGAACACAGCAAGAGTTGAGAACACTGGTACTGCTTCTGCTGCACAAAAGGGACACTTGGTATTTCCCCACAGCAAGCTTCAGGCCAGGAAACTCAAAGAAAAGTAGGGCCAGGGTCCAGGCTGTCCCCTGCCAGGTGATCCCCAAGGAGAACTGCATCATATTGATCATGAACACATGACAGACACAGCCACGGTGGGAAGTCAGACCCAGGGGAGTGTTCAGCTAGACTTGATACCTGCTGTACTGTACCTGCTTCTGTGAGCTCCTCAGGGCAAGGCTTTAGAGGCAGAAAGAAGCCAGGCTACCTGTTAGTTTGAGGGTGATTACGTTCTACTAGCTTTGAACCACCTGAAAGTCTTAGAAATCTGAGAGTCCTGCCTGCTTCACAAAAACATCACCTGCCAGGCACAGGTATTTAACAGGGATGGGTCAACAACACAGGAAAGTACCAAAATTGTGCAGCATAAGGCTGCAAATGCTGGAGCACAGACAAGTCTTGGCCTTCACCCCAGGAACAGCTATGTCTGAGGACACAGAAACTGAGGAGTCAGATGCTGTGTCAGCCACAGACTCCGAGTTAGCTCATGCTACACTGTTTGAAACCACCCAGTTCACCAGGCATCTGAGGTGGCCTTGCAGATGTCAGCTCAGCATCACATTATCTCTGCAGGGTTCACTTCCTTCCCCTCAAACAAAAGCCAAGAGCAAGGAGGCAAACAGAACCTACCTGGTTCTCCATGGGCATCAATCTGGAGAACAAGGTCAGTGATCAGATCAAGATCAAGGACACATTCATCATCTGATTGCTGGATAAAACAGAAGGACACAGGCGGGTTAAGTGAATGGCAGTCTAGCAGGCAGCTGAAAGGCACACAGCCTCCCAGAGCATCTTCTGCAGAGAGCAAACACCTGTACTTGGGCAGCCTGGCCAGAACAAGGAGCCAGGAACCTCAGGAGCCTGGTTTTGGTTCCATCTGGAACCTGCTCTGATCACAACTGCTGCCAGTTTCCTCTGCTGTGCAGTGAGAATACACAGTCCCTTTCCAGTTAGCCAGATCTGGAAGCTGAGATTTCTGTACCCCTACAGAACAGCACCTAACAAATAATTTTTAAAAAAAATTATATAAAATTTCTGTGGACAAAACTGTGCCATATGCACCCAGGACTTCAAATCCACCAGGCAGAGAGCATCAGATTTCCACCTCAGTAATCTGGAACAACCCTACCAGGTCATCTCAAAAAAGCACAGGTTAAAAAATCCCAGCCACAACAGCAAGAGGAAGATCACCCCTAAGGCAATGGGACACCCTCAGCAAGTTTGCTGCTGATACAGAACTGGGAGAGGTGGCTGATGCACCAGATGGTTGCTCAGCCACAGGGAGGGACCTCTGGAGAAATGGGCTGACAGCTTCTGGTCCAGCAGGCTGGACTAGGACATGCCTAGAGGTTGTAGGCAACCTCAACAGTTCTGTCACTCCATGCTCCACAAGTCAAGTAACATAACTCACAGCAAAGAGCATGTGTCTGGAGGGCATTTTCCAGAGGAATAGCTGCAAAAAGCAGCAATCAGGGAATTCAGCCATGCAGGACTGGTAGCAGATTGCTCTAAGCCATAACCACCCTAGTCTGGGACTGGGCTTGCCCAGAGTATGCAGACATTCAAGTCTGTGTCTGTGTATACACATCCAAGTACAGAGAGCTGGTGGCTGACTCAAACATAAACAAACTTCACCTTAAAAGAGGGAAAAAAGTAACTCAGGCCAAAATCTGAAGTCATCTTTATCCATAATTTAATCAAAATGCTCTGGGATTCTACTAAGCTGACTTTACCTCACTGGGGTTTATGTGGAGATAAAGATAAGCAAACACTGTCCAAAAACCACAGGGAAGAGAGACCAGTTCCAGGCCCAACCTCTCCCCTGCTGACAAGCCAGGAGCCAGCTCCTCACCCAAGGCAAAGAGCTCAAACCCACCTTGATCTCGTAGTGCCGGTGTCGGTGCCGGCCCAGCTTGGCCAAGATCTCCTCCAGGTAGTACTCCTTCACTGGGTACATGAAACCTGGCACCTTCACCACGGGGCAATCCCCAAAGTAGTGGGAGAAACGCTGGTTGTCTCCCGTGGCACTCATCAGGACCAGGCGCAGGTCAGGGTTCAGCTTCTGGATGCCCTTCAGGAGGATGAGCAGGAAATCCGTGTTGACGTCTCGCTCGTGGACCTCATCCACCACGACGTGGCTGACCCCCTCCAGGCTGGGGTTGCCCTGCAGCTTCCGCAGCAGGATGCCCACGGTGCAGAAGAGCAGAGCTCCTCCCCTGGCAGGTGGCTTGCTCTCCAGTCGCACCTGGTAGCCCACGTTCTTCCTCATGTTGGGACCCAACTCCTGTGCCACGCGTTGGGCGACCGAGATGGCGCTGATCCTCCTGGGCTGGGTGATCACCACGTTGCAGCGGGCGCCGCGTCCCTCCAGGATGTAGTGCTCCAGCAGGAGCTGAGGGATCCTCGTGGTTTTCCCACAGCCCGTGTCTCCTGCTATTACCACCACGGGGTTCTGCTCAATGGCTGACAGGATGGTGTCCTTATGAGGATCTACTGGGAGCGGGTGGCTCTCCTGCCACGAGGATCCCCTCCTTTTCCAGAGGGCCAGGAGATTCTGGCTAAGGCGGACCTCCTCTGCTTCCAGCATGGGTATGTAAGTCTTCCCTGTGATTGCATCACTGATGGCACCAGATTCCTTGCTCAGGTTCATCATGTCATCAGCGATCCGGGGCCTGGATTCCCTGATGTCCACGGGATACTGGGAGAGGTGGAGAAAGTTGACAGGGACAGAAAGATTAGTATCGGTCCCGAGAAGGACAGGAAGAAGCAAGTGCCTGGAACAGACTCAGCCTTTGGCTTTGGAGTCCCCATGAAGCTTTGCTGTCACCTCCAAGCTCTGCCAAAGCCTCTTCAGTTCAGGTAATGCAGCCAGTCAGATTCTGAGCTGAGGTTCTTTCAAGTGAGAATTAACTCAGGCAGCTCCCTACCTTTTCCTCCTTTATTTTGAGAGCAGTGTTAGCAGTGATGCTGCACTGACAGGCACAAACCAGTGATGTAAGCTCTGCAAGTCAGAGGCTACACTGTGTGCAAGTGATGCAACTCAAAGACAATTTTAGGAAACTATCAAGCTACACCATTCTTCCCCTCCTCAGGAAGCCCAGACACCTAACTTGCACAAACTCTAAGTGTGCAGCTAAGCCAGGGACATTCAGTTTGGGCAAAAGAAAAAACACCAGTCCCATATACCACAGGAAGAACTAAAAGGAGCAAGAATAGGTGAGGGATTGTCTAGAACACAAATCAGGGATTGAAATCATCAGGATTAAAAGTCCAGCTCCGAATCAGAACGACTTGGGTCAGCCAGAAGCAGCTGCTGTCATAAGGGCAGTCTTGGCTTATTAAGGCATTCACTAATGTTTTGTCAAAGATCACCTGAGATCTCCACTCCTTGGACCCAAGCACAGAGTGACTTCAGTGACTTGCCAGCTTCCAAACACAGGCATTGTTTTTAATGACTTCAATATGTATGTGAGCTACACTCAGGCTCATCTTACTGCAGCACTAACTCCTGCTTTGACAGCAAATGCTCCTTTAGGGACTGTTTCTCAGCACTGCTTCAGCTCCCGTGGGTGTCTGCTCACCACAGGCCCACCAGGAAGAGGGATCCCCTGAGTGAAGGCACCAGCAGGTGCCTGTGGACCTGCACCCACCACTAACATGCAGTGCTGTGAGAGACACCCCTGAGGGAAATGTGCAAGTACCACCAGCACGTGGTCCTTGTAAAGCTGAGGCACAACCAGAGCTTAAGGGCACTAACACAATCATAGCCCTACAGAGGAGGCTATCAGCAAGGCAAAACCTCCCAGAACCCAAAGAAATGTCACAGAGAAGGTCCACTGCCCAGAAAGGGTCTCCCTTCCCCTAAGGCCAGCAGAGACCCAGCATTTTTTTGCGGCAAACTATGACACCCTCAACATTTTGATGTGAAGCTCTGGGCCCCTGTGCAGCCCCTGAGGGGAAATGAGATGAGCCAGAGGTGGTTCTCAGGCAGCTGCACAAGCCTTACATGGTTCAGATAGTTCTCAATCTTGCGCAGGGTTGCCTCAGGGACCTTGATGTGGCAGGGTTTCCTCTGGTTCTCCCCAAGCTCCCGCAGGGAAGTCATGTTGTACATAGCATGGCTGAGGGGGTTGTTGTTCTTGTCCACCAAGCCAAGGCTCTGCAAAGGAAGAGGCAAACAGTCAGACACCAGACTGCTGCACATGTGTCCTGTGTGTTTGGATGGGACAACTCCTACCCCACATCCCAAATCCAACACTTCCTGCTCTGATCACAGTAAGAAACAAGTCATGATCTCATCTGATCTTCAGTCAAACAGACACACTGGAGCCAACTGCTGCCTGCCCCCAACACAACATTCACAAGGTCTTCACAGACCCACTGAAGAAGAACAGTCACAACTCTATCAAAAAAAACCCCAAACCCCTCTTGCAAAGGGCTGTTGGCTCTCTTGTTGTGGTTCTAGTATATTGTGTCATTTCAGTAAGCTCTACACTATTTCTTGGACTCCCCTAGAGTCTGCAGCCAAAGGGCTGCAGCAATGTGTCTGGATTTGTCCACTTAGAAGAACGAGAAGATTGCCTTAGCAGACAGCAGCAAGGTGGCCAAGAGAACAGGCTAATGATTCCAGGGTGATCCTCACACATCACTTCACTGAGGGCTCTAAACAAGCACAACAGCCTGCACAGGGTCATCACAGATTAGACACTAGAGGGGTACAAAAGCAGTTTGAGGGAAATACAGGTTTATTAAGCGTGAAGTTCAAGATAAAAAGTTTCAGGCTCAAAAGTCAGGTGGAAAGAGCCTCTGTTCACAGACACAGGATGTAGGAGCCACTTCCACTTACCTTCAGCTTCTGACAGGCCAGTGCTGCTGCTTTGTTTTCTGCCTCCACCTTGCGACGGCCCTTGGCAGCAAAAGTCATGGGGCAGGGCCAGCGGAGTGTGAGCTTGCAGATCTTGGTCTTGGTGCCTACTGTGCGGAACTGCATGTACTCCTGCAGGGCAGAGAGCCAGAGTGGGCAGGGGGCAAAGACCAGGGGGAGCTGAGACAGCCTGAGGGGTTAGGTTGTTCAGCCTGGAGAAGAGGAGGCTCCCAGGTGAGCTCAGAGCAACCTCCCAATATCTGAAGGGGCTACAAGAAAGCTGGGGGAGGGCCCTGAACATGCAGGGGGTTGGGACTGGATGAGCTTTAAGGTCCCTTCCAACCCAAACCTGGAGAGGGGAGATTGAGGTTGGAGATGGGGAAGAAATTGTTTTATTTGAGAGTGCTNCTCGTGGACTCATCCACCACGACGTGGCTGACCCCCTCCAGGCTGGGGTTGCCCTGCAGCTTCCGCAGCAGGATGCCCACGGTGCAGAAGAGCAGAGCTCCTGGAAGGTGTCCAGAGGAGCCACTGGAATGCTCAGAGGGCTGAGCACCTCCCTGGGAAGCCAGGCTGAGGGATTGGGGTTGTTCAGCCTGGAGAAGAGGAGGCTCCCAGGTGAGCTCAGAGCAACCTCCCAATATCTGAAGGGGCTACAAGAAAGCTGGGGGAGGGCTTTGGACACGGGGGGGGTAGGGAGAGGACAAGGGGAATGGGTTAAAACTTGGAGAGGGGAGATTGAGGTTGGAGATGGGGAAGAAATTGTTTTATTTGAGAGTGCTGAGCCCCTGGTTGCCCAGGTTGCCCAAGGAAGCTGTGGCTGCCCCATCCCTGGCAGTGTTGAAGGTTGGATGGGGCTTGGAGCCCCCTGGGCTGGGGGAGGTGTCCCTGACCATGCAGGGGGTTGGGACTGGATGAGCTTTAAGGTCCCTTCCAACCCAAACCATTCTGGGATTCTATGAACTAGGCCAGCATTTTTAAACACACTCTGCTATTTGTGAGCTTAAACTACTGGGGGTAGATGTTTAGTTGTTTTTTTTCATTTGTTTGACTTTGGTTCGTTGTTTGTTTGCTTTGTTGTTGGTTGTTTTTTTTTTTAAACAGCCCACTAGAACAGTTTTACTGCCCTGAATTCCACCCCCTCCAGCTCCCAAGGCACAGGCTAAGCATAAGTGAGAGCAGCCAGCTGAGTGGAGAACATCACTGAGAGCCTAGGGGGTGGAGCACAGCTCCTGTCCACTCAGCCCCTGAGGTCTGGAAAGGAGCTGGGTGACACATACCAAGGAGGAGGATCACTGGGTACTGGCAAGAATTAAGTTGTGGAAAGATTCCATCAGCACAGAAATTACACATTACTTTGAGCAACACAAACTTGTGTTTGTTGTGGGTATAAGGGGGAAATGCAAACCAATCACCTTAGAAAATACTCTCTGTTCAGACAGCAGCTCCTCTCTCACCTCGACCCCAAGTAAGAACATTCCTCATGATTCTGTTAAGACATTTCCTCAACTCTCAACACAAAGTCTTCTCACTCTCCAGGCTGATTTTTCTAGGCCTAGTTTCAACCTCCTTCTCTCCCCCCACTTCTCAGCTGCCCAAAAAAGCATCCAAAGCGACTCCAGTTGGAAGTTTTGAAGCTTAATCCCCTGCAGGTGCCAGGCAGGGGGCCACCAGGGCCTTACCTTGACTGTGGAGGAAGAGGTTGCAATCTGAATCACTTGGGCCAGAAGATTTTTGGGAAGTGGGAACTGCGTCAGGGCACGGATGGCAGTGTTGTCATCTGTCATCTCAATGGAACTCCCTCCTCTGCTAGATGGAGGATGAGAACAGTTTGATATACAAATACCCACTCTGTGCTCTGACCTACCTCTCCTCAGGCTGCTACTGAGCCCTGGAACTGAGCAGCTAAAGGCACAGATAAATTTGGTCATCTGAAAAGTCAAGCTGTGTCTTGCTACTAAAATCCTTTCCCCACAGAGCAATCACCCAGCCCAGTAAAACCCTCTAACAAAAAACCAATCAAGTTCTGACACTAGCACTACAAACCACACCACCATCTACAGCTTGTAACAGATTTAATGAGAAATTCTGAATACAAAGAATCCCTAAAACCCACCATCACCACCAGGTCCTTAATGAAATTACTCCTGTTGACTACTAAAAATCAAAGCATTATGCTTTCATTATGATTCTGTGCTCATAAAACATGAAATCAAGCAACCAAGGCTGCTGGGCCATATTATTTAAACTGCATTTTTCCCTAGGAAGGTTGGACTGGATGATCCTTTCCAATCTGGCATTTTCTGATTCTATGAAGCACCCGTGGTGACGAAAAGGAGCAGATTTAACACCTTCCTCAAAACCAGGATGGCCAAAAAAAGCTGCCTGAGCAGCTACCAGGGCAGACATACCTCGGGTCTCTGCCTGGGGTTCGAGCATCCTGGTGTGCCATGGGGAGATAATCGGAAACATCGATCGCTTCTTCTTCCAGCTCTCCTTCCTCCAGTTCCCCTTCCTCCAGTTCCCCTTCTTCCAGCTCTTCTCTCCTCATGGCTTTAGGCATCCTGCCCTGTTCCATGGGCTGGATGGAATCATCCGGCTCCATCCGGCGCCAGCAGGTTGACAAGTCAGCCAGGGAGGGTCCCGACTTGGAGCGCCACTTGCCCTCCGAGCACCACCTCTCGTCAGGACAGCCGAGCTGCTCAGCCAGCAGCCGGTACTTGGCAGCATCAAAGAGCTCATTTCTGGGCCCCAGCAAACCCCAGCCCTGCAAAAGAGGTAAAAGTGCCCCGTTAGCTGCAGTGAGGAGATGGGGAACTGCAGGAAATTCAAGCAGAGCTGATAAAGCACAGGAGCCCAGGAAGAAACCTTCATGTTCCACAGAAAAATGAGGGAAACAAAAGGGAGTTTCAGGAAGTTAAAGCTTTCCTCCTGCTGTTATTTCATAAGAAATGGAGAACACTCCAGGAAAATACCTGGAGGATTGAGTTCAGCTTTGGTCCCCACTGTACAAAAAGGATGTGGATGGGCTGGAGAGGGTCCATCCTTGGATGATCAGAGGACTGCAGCACCTGACAGATGAGGAGAGGCTGAGAAAACTGAGAGGAGAAGGCTCAGGGGAGCCCTTCTGACCATGTTCAGTACTTGGAGGGGGCTACAAAGCAGATGGAGACTCCCTGTGTCCAAGGAGTCCCATGGACAAGACAAGGGGCAATGGGCACAAGGTGCTCCTGGGGAGATTCCCATGGGACACCAGAGGAAAAGTTTTCCCCCTGAGGACAGTCAGACCTTGGGATGGTCTCCCAGGGGAAGGGGTGGATTCCCCCCCTTGGGAAAGTTTGAAGTCTCAGCTCCATGGGTGCTGAGACATCTCAGATCAACAATAACATGAGAAGGGTTGGGGCAGATGGGCCCTGAGGTCCCTTCCCACCTGACACTCTGGGATTCAAATGGTTCACTAACCTCACCTCCCAGAGCACAACTGCTTAGCACCACCAGCTTGTAAGAGAGGGTGGCCCAAGTTTTATTAGTATTTTATAGACTATTAACTCCATTTAGAACTCTGAAGCTTTGAAGGCCACTGCAGAGCAGGAAAAGCAGCTTTTTGGAAAGGCTGGCCTGAGCAAGTATCATCTGGGGTGACAGACCATGAGAACACAGGGAATGGTTCATCTCCTTTCTTTCCAGAGGAACTGTTATTTGTGTAAGCAATGCCTGCATCCCCTCCAACCAAGCACTGTTTGAAGCAGAAGAGTTCCTGAGTACCTCTAGCTTACCACCTACAATTAGAAGGGAAATTACATGGAGCTCCAGACATATCTGGAGTGCATCCCATGCCATTCTCTTACCAGATGGCTGCAATACATTTGTTACATCTTTAGGCCTCCCCATGGCCCCACATGAGACAATGCTGCATTATTTTGTGCTGTAGGAGGGCCTAAGACAGCAAGAATTCACTTTTCCAGCTGCTGTGCTCAAAGGTTACAAGTTTAGTTGGCAGAGCATCAGAGTTCAAAATTCTGCATGCTGCACCTACAGTTTCAAGGGGCTGAGGTTTTTTTTCCAGTTCAATACTGAAAATACTGTTCAGCAATTTCCCAAAATGTGTAGAGAACTTTAAGTGTAGGTGGAAATTTTTTTCCTTTGAAAGTTTCTAGGCTGTCAAAGAAAACAGGAAAAAAATGTTTTTGTTGCACACTGACCAGTGAGGATAAAACAAGAATATATTTCCAATGAATCTCATCTGAATGAGCATCAACCACACTTCAGGTGGATTTAAGTCAGTCAATGAAATGAATTTTTTGCTTCTCACAGGAGTAAAGGAACTAGCCTAAGCACAGAGGCCAGCTGAAGAAACTGCTGCTTTCAATGCTGCAATTCATAACTTCTGAAGGCTTTAAAAACTCAATAGTTATTTCTAAATGTAGTTTTTTTTATCTAGAAGCAAATCAGAAAGTTCTCTTATCACCAGAGTACCTGCAGCATCTGCTCCATAAATGAAACTCCAAAAGCAACCTCACTTGCTGAAGGTAACAGGCAAGAGTCAGTGGCAGAGCTGAAGATTAAAACTGCAATTTATTCTCAGATAGCTCTTTGTAACACCCCATCTTAAACTGTGACCTTTGCTGTGCTTGTTTGATGCTGGCCATGCACACACACTGATCATCTCCAGCCAGGAACAAGTGGCAGAGTGGTGTCACTTTAAAAGTCACCATCAAACAGAACACATCATGACACACTGTGGCTTGCATTAGGAGGAAATGAGCCTCTGAAGGTACAAAGCTGAAGACACACATGGGCAGACTGACAGAAGTGTGAGTTAGTGACCAGGAACAGCAAATACACCTGAGGGAAGCTCTAATTCTTGCCATGGATGCTGTGACTGAGATAGATGCTGAAAGTCTAGGACATCAAGAACAAAGACCAGAGCTCAAGGAATTCAGTGAGTTCATGCCTGGCTGGAGCAAGTGGGCTTTTAAGCTCAAATGGATTCAGACAGCTCAAGACTTTCCTCTCTACCAATAACAGATAGGTCTGCTGAGAAAGTGAGCAGGCAAAAAGAGGTAAAAAATGGACCAGGCTGCACACTCAACTGCTTGTTTCTAGCAGCTAAGGAGGAGCTCACCTTGAAGAGCTGACATGCTGCAGCTGCTGCCTGCCTCTCCGCATCAATCTTCTTGGTCCCATAGCCTTCCACTTCCACATTCTTGGGCCACTTTATATGCAGAGTGACTTTCTGAAAAGCAAAGACAGCCAGTAAAGTGAGACAGCACAGAACAATCTCTCTTCTCCACCACTAGCACAGCTACTTCAGGTATCTCTGAACTCCAGGCAAAGAAGGGAACTAGGAATGAAAATTCCAAATAAACTTAAAAAGAAAAGCCTGACAAAGGGTTTGAGGTGTCCAGTCACACAGAAGCTGCAGCCAGGCCAGGTTCCAGCACAGTGCCACATACTCTGGGCCAGAGCTTGACAGGCTGCAGTGTGTCAGCTCAGAGGAGCCCAATGCCAAGAGCTCATGACAAGAACTATTCTGTTGCAGAGCAGCTGCTCCTGTGTAGGCTGCAGCACACCAGACCACGGCCCAGAAGCAACATGTGCTCTCCAGCACACTGCAATGACCAGCACCTCTTCCTACCTGCCTCCTTGCTGCAATTTTAACTAGCATCACATTGCATCAGAGCTGTGCAGGTGGCTGCTGTACTCAGCAGGCACCCAGCCTGCAGCTCCTCAGAACCAACAGCATCACCAGAGCTCCAGCTGGGTGAGAGCAGCTGAAAAACCTGCCAAGGCACAGAATGCTGAGAGCTGAACCCTGCCCTTTTTTACAACATTGGTCCAAATCAAGAAGCTGTTTTACCCCTGGCCCTGCAGATGCTGCAGCTGAGTTTCTGCAAGGCTCAAAGAGGGAAATGCCTGAGGAATTCTCTCCTGTTTCTGCAGCAAAGATGAAAGGTGGCATTTAAGTCTGCTGGGAAAACCCCACCTATGAGGCTAGAGAACAGGCTCCTGACTTCTCAACAGTCTCCATCTGGCTGGCTGCCTGCCTGCCATCTGAATCTCATCTTACTGTAGGAAATTGCTGCGTACTTAGCCCAGGGGCTCTGCATGAAAAGACACAGACCTGCTGAGAAAAAAAAAAAATAAATTGTCTCATGAAGGCTGAGTTACTTGGTCCTCATGAAAAAATCTTGCTCACTTCCAACTGAGACTTCTCCAGTTTCTCTCATCTATCCTTCTGACCCCACACACTTTTCCTGGCTTCTTGTTTTGTGCAATCTTGTTTTTCTCCAAGAGCTCCTCTATTTGGTTTTGATGGTTTTGTTTGGGGGTTTTTTGGTGGTGTTTGGGGCTTTTTTTTGTTTTTTGTTTCATCTTTTTTTAAATATGAAGTTATGCTCCATATTCATCTATTTAAGTTCTAGCAAGAATGGGAACTCATTACAAACTCAAACAATGAGGCACTGACCATGGCACACCAAAATTTAAGTTAGGAAACTGTGCTACTGCTCGAGGAAGAGCAAGAAGCACAAAAACACAGATAATGAAGGAATTCTAAAGCAACCATCACCAGTGTATTGCCTAAAAGGCAGGGATGCTTAAAAAGGATCTGATAATGAAAACTGCCTGGGAAATTTCAGACAGAATGCTATTGGAAAATGTTAATCCATCAGAACTGAATCTTTTCCTGGAAGGTGTGTTCCAGCTGAACTCCAGCTGGGTAGGGCTTCCAGCTCTAGAGGGAGACAGAAGGAGGTGGACCCTTGAGCATCCATCAGCTGAGAACTTCAGCTGAGTTTATAGCTCAGATCTGGACCCAGGCCTCTCACATCCCAGTCAGTGCTCAAGCAACCTGGCCAACTGTTTGCTTCAGACTCCTCTATTTTATTTCACAAAAAACCCAAGTCTGTTTATCATTTTGCCTTTAAGTGGCACTAGAAATCTCCCTCTATTCCAAATTGTTCTTTTCTGGCTGCAATTGAACATTTCAGGCTTTGACACTTGTTTTATTAGAATCTACAATACAATCTAGCCCTACTAAGGTCTGAAACACAGAACTGAAATTTTAATCTTCTAAGGAAGTGGGGTCAAAGCCCAACACATTTCAGCAGACTGACTGCTCAGAAAAGCAGTTTACAGCATCCTTTCAGATGCAAAGGGAGAGGGACAGGACCTGCATTTACATACCAACCAAAGTATGTAAAAATAAGGTGAAACAGGAAAAAATGAGAATATTCCTTGTTTGAAAGATCACCCCACATTTTTTATGTGGAATTACAACACTTCTATAATTTTTCTCTATTAAAAGAGCTACTTCCAAGATTAGCAGTGCTCTTGACTCACTTCCCAGTCCACCTGCAACATTCCTATACCACCACTCATCCCCAGTCACCAAGAACTTACCTTTTTTCTTGGCCCATTAGTATGGATGTACACCAGCTTGTCCCTGGCATGAGAAATGCCCAGGGCTCGTCCAATCACGCTGTTGAGCAAGTTTTTAGGCTGTGGAAATTCCTTTAATAAGTCTCTGGAATCTGGAAAAAAAACACACAAGAGAAGAACTAAATAAATGTCTTGCAGTTCTTGTGCAGTCCTGCTCAGAGACATGTTGTAACACCTGCCTTGCTGCTGCTCTGGGAGCAGGAATGTCTCCAGGGTTACAGAGAGAAGAGCAGAGGGATGAGGTGGTTCACCTACAGTGTCTCCAGGCACCAGCACATGGTACACAGGAGTGCAAAGCTGCCCAGCTCCAATGGAAGAGGAGACTGCAAATTCAAAGCAGGCAACAATTCAGCACGTCCAAAACTTTTCCTGAAAGGCTCTGGGTGTTTGTTTCTTCCTTTTTAAAAAGTATTAATAGCCTCTGGTTAGAACTGCAGAGCTGACACAGCCAATCTCCATGACTTAGTGACACTAACCATCATGTAACAGTTTCCAAAGACTCTTTTTGCCCCAACAAAAATACAGAATAAACAGAAAAATCCTACAGACTACACATGGCTATGGGGTCTGGATACAAATATCCCAGCTCAGAATTCACAGCCCAGATTAACACATGGAGCTGGTGCTGTTTCCTTGCTATGGAGGCAGAAGCAGCTCTGTCTGTCACTCTTTGATATTGTGAACAAACCAAACAACAATGATTGTCTTTGGGGTTTGCATCCCCCTCCAGAACTATGTGTATCACCTCAGGGACAAATCAAGGGTCTTGACAACACACAAGTTATAATTATACCCATTTATTGGGGAAATAATATGAAACAATGCCTGAGGACTTCTCCCTGAAGTGACTGAGATGGCTTAGCTAGAGGCTGGCAACATGGTTTTGTATTAAGTCTCTCTGGGAACCCCCTGGAAAGACCTTTGCCAAGGCATCCTTTGGAGATGAAGCAGCCCAAGCAGGAAGCTGGGAAGCAGTGCCTGAGGCAGCAGGAACTGAGGGCAGGTAGGAGTGGTGAGCTGAGCAGAGCCCCTGTCCTGCCAGGTAAGGAATCCTGCTGTGACACTCACAGGAAGGGGATGTAAATGACCAGTGTAAACAACTCATCCAAAAAATTAAATACTAAAAATCCCACTGTCCCCAGACAGAGCAATGTCACAACCACCTTGTCTCCCTGGTGCCAACACCACCTTTAGCTGGGGAGGAAGCTGCTCTCACTCACCTCTCCCATGCATCACCCTCAGACCCAGCACTGCAGGGGAGAGCAGCAGCCCAAGTGAGATCAGATTAAACTTCATGCAATAAAGTTCCCACAAAGGGGCAGATCTAGGAGCTCCTTGTTGTGGTGAGGGGCAGGAGCCACTTCTCCCAAGCTCTGTGACCACGGCTGCTCCAGCTCTGGCACAAAGCCAGAGGCCCAGGGAGATGCTGTGCAGCCCAGAGCGGACAGAAAGTTATGCCAGGAAAATGGAGCACACACTTTTGCTTGCCTCAGAAGTACAGCAGCCAACTGCAGCCCTGCAGGTACCCAGAAACAGTGCCAGGGAACAGGAGAAAGGAGCAGATCACCCATTCCAGCACAGCAAGTACAGCTCAGCCACTCTGATCACAGACACCTGCTCCCCAGGCAGGCAGAACTTCATTCATCTTCTTGCAGACCATCAATGGGTCTGGGCTCCAGTTTGTAAGAAGGTTTTTAATTTTCTACAGGTATTCAGGAGAAGATTCAGCAATGAGTGAGAAGTCAGCCACACAGGATCATTGGTACTGCCAGAAGCTGGAATTTTCTATCCATTAAAAAAAAAAAAAATCCAAGAAGAAATGACCCAAGAGTCAGGCTCCTTAGAGCATCACCAAGATCTGCCAGCACATTTTGCCAGAAACTCTGATTGCAGAGTTGCTGAAGTGAAGAACCCAACAACTGGCTCCAGAGAAGAAAGCAAGCATTTAGAGAAAGGCTCCTTAACACAGCCATGTGCAAGAGATATTCTCCAAGAAGCTGCTCAGGGAGGGAAAACTGAAGTTCTTTGGATGTACTACAGGAGCTCACCAGAGAGCTGACCAACAGGGAAATCCCAGGAGGTTTAGGGAAGGCCAAAGAGATGCTGCACCACGGCAGAACCAACACTTGTCAGAATGTGGATGCTTGGGTATGGGAGAGCAAAAAACATGCTGCTGACCCTATAACCCTCAAAAAAACCCCACACAAATCCAGAAGCCCAGCATGCTGATTGTGAGTTTAGGAAAACAGTAATTACTGGTGACACTTTGTTTTGAAAATCCTTCCATAGAAGGACTGACTGAATCCCAGAGAAACCTCCTGCAGAGGCCAAATGGGCCAGACACAGGACTTTGGGTTCCTTAACATGTGCAGGGAGGTACTGGAACAGAACCTCTGGGGTCTGTGATGAGGCTGGGGAGAGCTGGGTATCCTCTGAAGACAGCTGGCATTGTCATTCCACAACGGCCTCATTCTGACTCCCAGGACTGGCTGGGGCTGGGGTTACTCTTCAACCTGGAGCGTGGAGGAGAAGCTGGTCTTTGGAGGGCAGCATCAAAACCAGATCAGCCCTGCTGCCTGCTCTGGCAGCTCCAACTCCACCAAGGTGGAAAAGCCCGTGCAACACACCAGGGGCTTTTCTGCCACTCTCCTACACCTGATGGTCAGCCACTGCATCTCCCGTTGGGAAGAGTCCATGCAAGAGCCCCCAAGCTGCTGGTTTTCACACATATTTGGGCAAAACTCTTGGACAATTACAGGGGAATGTGCAGGAAGTACTCCAGTTTATGAGCACTGTCCGTGAATTCTCTTCTACACGCTGGCCAGGAAAGTCAGAAAATGTCTCAGCCTGACAAAGAAGTACAAGCCAATTTTCTGGAGCTCTACAGCAAATGTGACATTTCTACCTACTCATGGAGCAACCACCACCATATTCACACTTTGACCTGTTCAAGGAAACTGGAAAAGTGACTAAGAGTTCTGGCACTCTGCAGCTCTGTTCCACAGCGCTGGGGACGCACGGAGGGAGGAGGAGTGAGTTTCCAAATGCACCATTACAGTCATTTAATAAATGAAAAATTAAAACCAAACCCAGCAACCAAAACTCAGGCACTGGCCTGACCTCTAGTTGCTTGCCCTTTCAAAAACAATACCCTGAGAAACTGTGTGATAAGGAAGAGGCAGAGAAAAGAAGTACATTCTTCTTAAATGCTCCCCCCAAACCCAATGACCTCATGGCAGAGCCAATTCCTCGCACTCTGAGGGGACTCCTCAGTGAAGACTAAATATTTCATCCATCCTAGAGCCAAGAAGGGTAGGATCTCTAAATAACAAAGCCTGGTTCTGGCTTGCAGATCAGACTGCATTACCAGCTAAGGCACAATGTATTCCTCACAGCTGACAATGCCAGAATCAGCAGCACCATCTGATGTACCAACACCAGCTCTAAGGTGTGACAGATCACCCTCAGCCCATTCTTAGCCCAAATCTGAGAGCTGAAAGGATCTTATCTCGTAGGAAGCCATGCCTCACACTCCTAGTTTTTAAAGAAACAATCCCAAACTGCAGAACTGGATTTACAGAATGCTTCCTTCTCTGCCAGATTGGATTTCTTGGCATCTTGTTCCAAAGAGTGTTTTAGTTCTCTCACTGCTGAGAATTTGGGTAAGAATTATATTAATGGTAGTCACAAGCCCTGAGGAGGAAGGAGTACAACCTAATACTCCCCAAACAAAAGTGAGTTGATTTTCACACCCAGTTCCTATCAAGCCAGAACCATGTACCATGTCCATACCACAGCTCCAAGATCATGAAGGAGTATCAAAAGCCTGTCTTGGACTGCAGACAATTCAGGGTGGGGCTATCAAAAGCAGCCAATTAACTAATTTAAGTTCCTCAAAGCCAGTGAGTGCTTCATCTTAACTCGATTGTGAAAGTCTATGAAAAAAAAAAAATGACAAACCCAAGTCCCAGCTGTAGTGGTGAAGCCTCCTCTAAGCCCAATGAATCTGAGGAGTAAAGACAGTCAGGTACAAGGGCACAAATAAAATGGCTCCCTGTCTTGTTCCAGGTAGACAGAGGAGCATTAGATTGATTTCCACAGCTTCTTTCTTCCCTCACATTCTCTTCCCTCGAGAAGCAACAGAAGAGCAGCAAGGACAAACTCTTCAATGCTTGTCAAGACAGAAGCCCCCACAGTAATAAATTCAAGGTGGTGAAGAATGCTCCCAGTGCATCAAAAATTCACAGGGAAGAAGAAAGCCCTCTGGCTCCATAATATCCATTTCAGGAGGAATTAGCCTCAGCATGTTTTACTGGGGAGAAATGGAGGGAGACAGAAAAGGTTCCACCTGGCAGTTTAGTTTGGAGCACACCAAAACCATACTGCTGCTTGGGGAGGTTTTTTGTAGCCACCACTGAGCCACCCTGACCAAGGCTCCTTTCCAAGCACACACAGCAATAAAAACCCCACACAGCTCTTGCCTCAACAAGAACAGACTTCCAAATGGGTAAAACTGACAAGGCTTCTCCACCAGCCAGTGAGATGGCCAGAGAATGAGAGTGCCCCATGGTCATCCTCCATCCCTGGGGACACTCACAGCTCAGCTGGATCAACCTGCTCCAGCCTGGCCCTGCTCTGAGAAGGGGACCAGGCCACAGGGCCTCCAGAGCTTCAGATCAACCTGAATTCTTCTGTGACACTAGGAGATGGCAATTTTAATTAAGTCCCAGAGAAAAAAAAGTGTATCTTAGAGCAGAACAGTGGTCAAGATGACGTCAGGCTCAGTAATGAGCAGAAAGTGCCACAGACCTGACTGAGCAGACAGAGAATCCCAGAGTTACCTTGGCTGGGAAAGACCTTCCAGAGTCCAGCCCTCACCCTAACACTGCCAGGGCCTCAACCAAGCCACATCCCCAGCACAATGTCTGCAGGGTTCTTACACCCCTCCAGGGGTGGTGACCTCCACTGCCCTGGGCAGCCTGTTCCAACCTCTGATAACCCTTCCAGTAAAGACATTCTTCCTAAAATCCAATCTGAAGTTGTCTCCTTCAAAAGATTCTGCTCCCAAATCCCACCCCCTGGGCCCACAGTGCAAAGCCCCTGGGATTAACACCACTACAGTGCTGCCATGTGAGATCAGAGCTGATCTTTCCATATCTGCATCCGAGGTTAACAACAAAAGGAATAAAATGAGGACAGTTAACAAGACATCGAAGATGTCAAGAAGTCAAAGGCTTAGAACTTCCCCTCATGTATCTTTATTTAGAATAATTTTGATGACCCCTGTGTGTTGAAGCAAGAGATGTTCAGGTAGTGCAGATGTCCAGCAAGACCCTGGGGAACTTTCTACCTGCTTCTCTGAAATTCATCTTCCCATACTGTCAAACTCTCACCAGGGGGGTTTTCCATGGTCAATCCATCCCATGTGCTGGAAGGATGAGGCCAATCCTTACAAGTTCTCCCCACGTGGCCCCCCCAGAGCTCCCCAGCTCCAGGTGACCTTCCAGGGAGAGCCAGAGCTGGAAACCAGCACTCCAGGAAAGTCAACTGAAACCTGAAGATAATAGTACACAAGTACTCTGAAAATGGAGGTTGTAAAAAGTGCTGAGAAACAAAGTACAAAAGAGGGGAGAAGGAAAATAAAATTGGTTTACTACTTTTCTCAGCCAACACCTGAAGCAGCTCATTAAAGGATAATTTGGGGTGGTTTAGCATCTACTTCAGAAGACCAGTAGAAGCCAAGTTAATTGGCTCTGCTGAACAGCTTGAATGCAACAATGAAATACTATCTGAGCTACAAGGCAGAGTTTAGCAAAACTTCTGAAATGAAAATGGAACCAAGACCAAACAAATTCAGAAACTAGAGAGAAAAAGAAAAAAAAATTAAATTCCAGAGGGTGGGAAGCACAGAACACAGAGAAAAAAGGGTAAAAAAAATAAAGGAAGTTTTTGTGCAATAATAAGCCACATTTTCAAAGTGGAAGATTACAACCTAAAAAATAAAACTCAAACCAAACCAGAGATTTCCAAAAGGAAAATACAGGAGTTGAAGTCTCAGCCTGGCAGCAGGAACCTGCAGCACAGTACTGGTATGTTTTTAAACTAGAAGTGTTCTTCATGCTTCATAACCTAACAAAAACCAACTGTCAAAACACGACACCAGAACAGACTTTCAAATATCCTTTTTTTTTAAAAGGTAACAATTCCCTCCGAGCTGCATGACAGCATGTACCCTTCTAACACCTGAACCCCACACCCTCTCACACACAGCTCTGTTGGGAACTGAAGGTCTGACACCCAAAAGAGGGGAGAAATCTTCCAGGCTTTAGACAGAGACATCATCCCTGGCCAGATTTATGGACACTGCAAACATCAGTGTTTGTGCTGAGGAGAGCTGTCCGTGTCTGAGGAGCGTCTCGTTGGGCTCCGGCAGCAGCACAACCCGGGGAAGGGCAGATGGAAACCCTCAACAAGAGCAGCAGATAAAAGCAACGACGCTTGGAGCCGCCCGCAGCCCGCTCCGGCTCTGACCTAACGGAACTGCCAGCCCGGGGAGGACAGAGCAGTTTTCCTGGCGGATGCCCGATGGGCGTGCTCAATCCATCAGGATTCCTACCGAGAGATCCCTCAACGATTTGATCCTCGCGTCAGGCCACAGCGGGCGATGAGAAGCGCCGAGGACTTTCGCCCAGGGCCGCCTCGGCGACCTTGAGCCGAAGGGCTCCGCACCCCGTTCTGCTTTCGGGGGAACCCCAACTCTCCCCCCCCCTCCTCNGGCGCCCCCTGGCGGACGGGAGGAGCCGGCGTAAGGAAGCCGCCTGCACCCCCCGGCCGGGGGCAGCGGGAGGGGAAGGGGCTGAGCCCCGGGGGGGTCCCGGGCACCCCAAACACCCCAGACACCCACACAGCCAGGCAGGGAAAAAGTAAGGGAAAACCCGCTGCTTTCAAGTCCCTGCCAGCACACGTGGAGGCAGAGGGAGCCTTGAGGCACCCGTGGCTGTGGGGAGGCAGAGGGCTCCCCACTCCCCGAAGCTCTGAACCAGCACAATATTTTTTCTGCTTTTCATACCGAAATCGACTGTAGTGACAGCACTGAGCTCTGCCAGCCCTACCTGGAGCTGCCCCTCCTCCTGACATCACACAGAAGCCACAGCACAAGTCGGGGAGCGTGCTCCCAGCCCGACAACACATCACACCTGAGGACAGGGCTTGTCCCAAGGGGCTTTGTGACCCTTTTGGGGGTGTCACAAAAAAAAACCCAGGATGTCTTCAGACACAGAAATCACAGAGTGTCAGAGGTTGGAAGGGACCTCCAGAGCTGATCCAGTCCAAGCCCTGTCCCAGCAGGATCCCCAGGGCAGGGCACACATCCAGCACCTCTCTGGGCGGCCTGGGCCAGGGCTCCCTCATCCTCACAGTGACAAAACTTTTTATTCTGTTTGCATGGAACCTCCAATGCTCCAACCTGCACCCACTGCCCCTTGTCCTACCACTGGACACCACTGAGCAGAGTCTGGCTCCATCCTCCTGGCACTCCAGGTACACACCAACATGAACCAGGTTGTCCCTCAGGCTCCCCCGAGCTGCAGACCCACTCCCTCAGCCTTACACACACTCCAAGAAACATCACCACGAAGAGATGAGGCATTTTCTCCAAGATCTGAGCAACTCTGGTGGTGATACCGCAAGCACAGTCCATGGACCAGTCCTCCCAGTCTGAATTTTATTTCAGACTCGTTCCTAACCTGCTCCAGTCAGAGGGAACCCCACGCAGTGCAGTTTGTTCTGTGCTTTTGGCTGCCCTCTGCCTCACTCCTGCACCCAGTTCCTGCAATCCTTGCACATCCACAAGCAAAGCAATCGTTCTGAGTGTTTTAAGACCAGTGACTGCAGGAACAGTTCAGAAAGGGAAATTCAGAAACTCTCCAGGGACCCAAAAGTCATTTTGGGTTCCTTGTCCTCACCCCCCTGCACACACACACGTGCAGGGTGGGTAATTCATCTCCAAGTGTCTCCTACTAATATAAAGCCCACTTGCAGCCATGTGTTTACTAATATTTAAGATAAACACCACAAAACCTGAAAGCCAACTCAGCAGCAGGTTCCCTTCTGACACCCTCCTCCCACCTTGCACTCGACTCCCCTGTTACTTGGTTCTACACAAATGATTTTGTGGCTGAAGCATAAAATTCTCAGTGCTGGTTGAAGTTCAAATACTGCAGGATTTTTCTTTTCAGTATTATTTTTTTGTTCTTTACAGCTGAGATTCTTTTTCTAGGCAGTTACTTCACATCAATGTTGTTATCTCTGGCTGCAACAGAAAGCCAGGAATATGGAGTTGTCTTTTTCTTTCAGCCAGGTTATCATTTTAAGTCAAATCAGTGAAGATTTTGTGTGGAAATTAAACACTTACAAGTCATTTAAACATAATGATGAAAAAAGGGATTTTTCTTCTGTGTATTTTTGCAGGCTTTGTTTTTAAATCAGCAAATCTCCAATAAGACACGAAAGGATTAACTGACATAATTACATACTTAAGTTTTACAAAGCCTGCACACCATGAGAAGAGGCTCAGGAAGGGGACAGTTACCAAACAAAGCCCTGTAAAAAAAGACAACTTTGGTAAAACATCCATGAACACTCCATCTTACCACACCAAACTGGCCTTTCCCAATGTGCAACCTTTTTAGAACCTCTGTGAATTACCTAGTGATTGGTCTGTGGAGTTTTTACTGAAAAAAAACAACCAAACAAAAGCCAAGTACAAAACCCCAGCACCAGAAGCAGCACCAGAAGACACAAAAAAAGGAGTACTTTTGTTTTGAAAGACATAAAAGTTATTTTGGTATTCTAAAGGCTTAGGTTACAGATTTTAAGAGGGTTGATCCACTAAAAAGGAGAACAACCTTGCTAGACAAGTCACTCAATTTAAGAAATTAATTCCATGTAAATTTTTTGATAGTACCTTGCATGAACTCTCACTTTCAGAAATTAAATTTAATTGGTTTGGAAACAAAAGCTTCAAAGAGGACTAGAAAGAAAGGCTGGCTGGAAATAGCAATGGAAACATTAATACATCCTTCTGGGAAGATGAATCTACTGTGAAACTACTTAACTTGAGATAGCTGCTGGTTTATTTTAGCATTTTACCAAGATCTAGATGGGGTAATAAGCTGTCCAGAAGTGAAGAAAAAAAATAAATAATCATCACGGGTCCAACACTGGTTCAGGTTGTGAACATCAGTGAAGAAACATAAAAGATAACAAAGGCCCTACAGAGATGATACACATGGCTGGAGAGCACAGGGACTGAAAGCAAAATAAAGTTGGTAAATAAAGAACATGTCTGGGGAAAATCTTGAAAACAGAGTCAGTGAGAAGGGGAAGATGCTGACAGACTGCTGGTGCAGGGCAAGTTAAGACCCAAGCAGGGCTAGTGGTTTGTCACTGTAAATGACATAAAAATTAGGAGTACAGAAAAAAGTAGTTAAAACAATTTATTAAAAAATTCCACAAGTCAGAGATTCCACATGTTCAATCACTCCAGGCTGTCTCCCCAGGCTCCCTTGGGTGAGCTGTGGTGAAGCCAAGCCCTTGCAGAGGCAGCAGAGACCTCCTTCAGCCCAGGAGCACCCTGAGCCCCAAAGCCTGCCTGCAAACCACCAGCCCTCACAGGAAAAGAGCCTTCCCTCTCTCTGCCTCCAGCCCAGCTCACAATATTTGATCAATGAGAGGTGGGTTTATTCTGAATTAAAATTGTTTTGTATGTAATGGACACCCCGGACATCTAAAGCACTCTGGGAATTTTTGTTTCTAATATGGAACCCCCAGAACTGGTGACTCACTGGGATGGCACTGGTGCACTGCTGTGTGCCCCAAGTGTGGAGCAGAAGCAGCCTGACTGCCCTGAGACAGGAGGCAGTGATGCACCAGTGCCTCAGCCACAGCTGGAATCTTTTATCCCATCCTCTGCACCTTATTTTAAGACCAAGTAATGGAGTTCAGAAAAGAACAAGAGAAGAAAATGAAAGAAACTGGAGGGATTTCTTGAGAAAACATGAGCTGAAGAAAGAGGCTGGTAGAGCAATGACTGGGGAAAAAAAATAAAAGGACATGACAACAGCTGACAGAAATGTGAAGAAAGGAAATACCAAGGAGAAAGCAGTTACTGAACTGGTACAAAAGAATGCAGAATTGCTCAGAAGGGTAAAATTAAAAGTGAAAAAAAAAACAACTTTACTTTAAGCTACTAGCAAACAAGCCTGTCATCTGCTGGGTAACACAGCAGGGCTTCCCCCCTTCCAGACTGCTGCTTCCCTGGAATACTCTTGCACACACTGTCCCTGCAACACTTAGCTCCTCTGCTACACTAACCCAACACTCACACTGGCTACAGCCACCCTGCTTCACACCTCCAGTGCTCCCAGACAAAGCCTGGCTCAGACATCAAAATCAGTCTCACAGGCTA
Source organism: Florisuga fusca (assembly GCA_038090715.1). Lineage (NCBI taxonomy): Eukaryota > Metazoa > Chordata > Aves > Apodiformes > Trochilidae > Florisuga > Florisuga fusca. The sequence continues at coordinate 652,508 of JAAWXA010000072.1, forward strand.
CACAGCCACAGCAAGCTCAGGTATGGTCACACAACTGCCTGCCTGCCCCTAATGCATGAGCAGGAGGTCTGACAAAGACACCTGTAGGACAACCCTCTTGTTTATCCACCACAGAGAAGAAAAATCCTGTTTCTCACAAAATAATTTTCTTCATCAATCTGCTTGAGTATAAAACCTCTGAACAAAGAAAAAAAAAATAAATCAGGAGTTGAACTGAAGCTTGTGCCAGGTCCTTACCTTTCAGGGAGTTCAGCGAGAACATCTCCATCCCAGTGGGAAGGGTGGATTCCTGGGAAAGCAAGAGGCAGCAAAAAGAAAGAGGAAGTTAGAATAAATATTTCCTTTGAGATGTTTCAAGTGCTTACTGCTTCTGAAAGGAGCTGTCTTTAGCACCCCACAAGGCTGCTGCTCCTGAGCAAATTCCACCTTGCTGTTTCTCTTCTGCTGCCTCCATGTGAATCGTGCCTGTCCTGTTTGCCAGCCTGTCCCAGCTGGCAGCTCTGCACCCAGGGGGAGGGAGCCTTGGGGCTTTTGCCTCACTGGCAATATTGATTTGGGGATCAACTTTTAAAACCTTTTCAAGTCACAATGCCAGAAGTATTGGTAGGCTTCTGAAGGGCCACAGCCTACCCTTTGGAAGGAGAACAAGGTAAGAAAGACACAGGGAAGCACAGAGAATTTTACAGTGATCTGGGGAGTGTTCTTTGCTGAAGTTCTGTTACACTTTCTGCTTTCAATCATTAACACAGCTCTTATTCAAACAAGAAAAAAAAATCCACTTTATTTTGGGGCACTGCATCTGTCATGCCAAACCTTAAATACATTTTAGGCTTTCTTGAGAGCAGAGTAACCAGGATTTTCTAACAAACCTGGACCAGACGTGTGAGGGCCCCCAGTCAGGCAAAGCCAACATGAACCACCCATGTCAATGGCTCTTCCTGTGCACACAATTAATGCCCCACAATTATCATGCTTCCAAATTACTCACTTTTGCTTTCAGTGGAACTAATGACAAGATTACTGTTTACTTCAGCAACAGCACAGGAGGCCTAGGACAGGATATCACACCTTGTCCAGCCCAGTCACCTCCCCAGGGGCAGAGGGAATGTCTGCACCTTGTCTTTTTCAGGGACTACATAAACAAACCCACAGTTATTTGGCTTGTTTAAAAATGAAAAAACCATGCACCCTGCAGTAACTCCCAAGACTGACAGAGCAAAACCTCCTTTGTCTAACTGACTGCACTGAACAGTTAGAGAACTCCTCTGTGGTTGTCCAGCAGGATCCTTAAGGCTGAAGCATTCAACCATGGAGCAAAGTCAGGGAGGGAATGCAAATGGAGAGGGCAAAGAGTGGACAGAGGGGATCATCCCTTGACCACCTTAAAGGCACGAGTATTTTTTATAAATCAGAAGAGTTCAATATTATTCGGACACAACAGAGTAAGTCCTTCAACACCCTGAAGTCACCACCAGGAGCAGCCAGGGAATGCTGCAGGACATTTTTGAACCAGTCATGGATGTTTTGACTGCATCTTCCTCCCAGATTTTTAAGCATGGCAGAAATGGGGAAGCTGTTTGCTTGTGGGTGTGTTCCAGGGAACACAGGGAAGTTTTATCCTCAGAAACTGCCAGGCTTTCCTAGAGAGCACAGATCAGCAGCAAAGAGAACAAAGAGCATCTCAGCTACACTGAGATGGGCAGAAGGTGCTTCCAAAAATAAATGCAAGAGAAAGCTGAAGTAAATGGCACTCACAGCTCAAGACCAAGAAAATAAGAACTTAAAACCCTCCATGGTTGATCTTAGAAATTAACAACCATGAAGCTCATCAGCAAGCAAGCCTCTAGCAAAGTTGTTATTTATAATTGCACCTGTAGATCCCCAGTGGAGATGGGGAACCTTACTGGGTGACCAGAACAGCCCCAAGGCTCAAAGAGCTCAACTCAGACTGGGTGGGAGTAGGGGACAGGGAAGATAATAAAGGAGCAGAGAGATGACACAACCCCAGTGAGGTCTGTGAAGAGAATCCAGCCCTTGCTGTCCCACTGAGAAGGGATCCCCCCTAAATCACAGACACAAGTCTGAGTACTTAAAGCATCCAATAGGAACATGGTCAAAACTGAGAGAGAAGAGCTTGGGCAGGGAAGCTGAGGTTTAGGGAACAAGGCATGAGGAGATCATCCCCTGCAGCAGCAGCACAGGAGATCTGGTGGGTTTTGAACTGGGAACCATCAGGTTTAGCACAGAGAGAAGCCTGGGGGGAATCACAGAATGTCTTTGGTTGGAAGGGATGTTCAAGATCACCCAGTCCAAGCTCTGAGCAACACTGCCAGCTCACCCTGCAAGGTCCTCACACCACTTAAACACCTCCAGGGATGGTGACTCCACCACTGCCAGGGGATTTTCTGATATACTTTGTTGGGGGCTCTGATGACAGGAGAGGGATGCAGGCTTCATGAAGAAGTGGAAGAGGATGACCCAGGACTCTCACAGACCCAGCAATCTCACCTTTGGAACAAGACTCAACCACACACAGTGCTCAGACTGCAGAGGAGCTGATGCCTTGGCAAAATCCTGGAATCCCCCAGGGCAAAAGAGAGACTGAAGTTTGTCAGAGATTGACTTAATGTCCCCACTGCAAAGGCAAAGGGTGAATGTGGCATTGGGAACTCTGAGATCAAATCTCCAAGGTTGGGGAACTGGGTCTTTGCTGGGTTTCACTGGTTCAGGTGAACAGAGCTCCACACAGTGTGAGGAGACACCCACAAAGAAACTACCTCCAGATGCAATGAATATCACAGAATTTCTGACTAGTGTCCACTGTGACACTGCAGCAGTGTGTGAAGAGGCAGAGCCCCATGTGCTTTCTCATGAGAACAAAGGATAAACTGTGTTGTCTTACACACTGTTCATCCTCAAGGATCACCTACTCTGGCTTTCTGCTCTCCAGGCCAAAAAAGCAGTGGATCAGTGCAAGAAACCCTTTTACCCTCAAAGCTATTTCGCCAGGACTCCTGGTGCTGAACCTTTAAGATGCTGGAAGGAGGGACAGGACAGCCCTGGGGGTAGGAAAGGAGGGACAGGACAGCCCCGGGGGTAGGAAAGGAGGGACAGGACAGCCCTGGGGGTAGGACTGGGTGTGGGATACTCTCGGGCTCCTCAGACCGAACACTGGGGACTAAAACGGGCGAGCCTGAGTGACAGTTCCATTGGCTACGGGGGAAAAAATGGTGCCACTAGTGACAAGAGAGTAAGTTACAGGCAAGCAAGGGAGAGACAAAACCAAGAAAAGGGCTGCGAGCACCGCAGGAAAACGGCTCTGGAACAGCAGCAAAGGCTTCCTGACAGCACGGATCGGGAGCCCAGGGCAGAGCCCCGCTCCCCGGGCCCTTTCCCCGAGCGGGCTCAGCTCCCCCGCCAGCCGGGGGTCTCCCCACCGCCCACCGGCCCCAGAGCCGAGGGAACCGGCACCGGGAACCGGGCTGGAGGGCTCCGCTTCCCCGCCGGCTGCGTTCCCCGGCTCTCCGCCGCGGTACCCGGGCAGCAGCGAGCAGCAGCCGGTACCCCCGCCCCGCACACGCCCGATGCTCCATCCGCGGGGCATCCCCGCCCGCCCGCACAGGCCCAGGGCCCCGCTCGGCCCCTTCCCGCGGGCCGGGGCTCCCCTCAGGCCGAGGCTCCCGCCCCCCC
>JAAWXA010000072.1:656217-675187 GCA_038090715.1 Florisuga fusca
GAGCGGCGCCGGTCCCGCACCCCGACACCGACCTCCTCACAACCAACTCTCTGGCGCCGGTCCCCCGCCGCTCGGACTACAACTCCCAAGAGCCCCCGCGATCCACTTCCGGGACACCAGCGGCCGCCAGGGCCGTCTCCGCCACCCCTTCACCCGGATGTGAAACCCCCCGACCAGGCGGGGAGCGCGGGGCGGTGCCTGTCTCCATGGCAACGGCTGGCGCCAATGAGTGCGGTGCTGCGGCCGCTGCTCCCCGGTCCGGTTCCGGGCCTGGATCCGGGCCGAACCCCGCTCGGCGGCTCGGAGCTGGAGGCTTTCGGGGAGACGCGGGTGTCTGAGGGGAGCAGGGCCTGCCCAGGGAGGGCGCGGCGCCGCCGCTTGAGGCCGCGGGGCCCAGCGCTTGGCTCTGCCGGGGCACAGGCCAGGGCTGCCCCGGGCCGCGATTCCCGGCTCTGGGCTCGTCCCGGTGCCGTTCCTGCGGGGCTGTGCATGGACACGGTTGAGAATCTGAACATGATTAAGAGCCTGGAGCAGCTCTGCTCTGGAGCCAGGCTGAGAGAGTTGGGGGTGTTCAGCCTGGAGAAGAGAAGGCTGCAATGGGGAGACCTTAGAGCACCTTCCAGTGCCTGAAGGGGCTCCAGGAAAGCTGGGGAGGGACTGGGGACAAGGGCCTGGAGGGATGGGAGCCTGGAGGGGGAAGGGTTTCCAGCTGCAAGAGGGGAGATGGAGAGGAGATCTTGGGCAGGGAGAAATTGTTTGGGGTGAGGGTGCTGAGCCCCTGGTTGCCCAGGTTGCCCAAGGAAGCTGTGGCTGCCCCATCCCTGGCAGTGTTGAAGGTTGGATGGGGCTTGGAGCCCCCTGGGCTGGGGGAGGGGTCCCTGACCATGGCAGGGGGGGCACTGGGTCAGCTCTAAGGTCCCTTCCAACCCAAACCCATCTGGGATTTTGCACTGCACCGGGGTTTTTGCAGGGGCTGCCAGCAGGATGGGCTCCGCAGAGGAGAAGCTGCCCGGACTGAAGCTCCTCCTCGGTGTGGGTGAGGCTGTTGCTGCAGAGGCAGCAGGAAACCAGGGAGCTCTTCCCGGGAAGCTGCCAGCCAGCCCAGAACCTCTGCACTGAGTCTGAGGTTGCCACGTGCATCATTAATGTCTCATCCTTAAGCAGCCACCAGCCTTCACCACGTTAATTATTTAACCAACGTGCTGTATGTATCTATAGGTAGATATTTAGCTCCTGATCTTACATATTCACTTACTGGTGAGGAATTCAGTCTGCTGAAGGTGCAGGTGGTTGTGCCTGCCTGTGGAGCAGGGAGTGGAGTGGGCTGGTTCCTCCTCTGGTGCAGGTGAAGCTGCTCCTGGAGTAATCCCAGTGTAATCAAAGAGAAGCAGATAAATCATGGAAAAATTGAGAGTCTTAAGTTCTGTGTAGTAATTTAACACTAAACGTGGGTTTGATACAAGTTTTAGCAATTACCACCCAACAGCTTGTTGGCATGAGGTTTTCACTTGCCTTTTTTCTGGCCTTTTCTGTTGTGTTTTTGTATCACCCACTTATTTATGAAACAAACCTTTCAGAGCACTAATCCCAATAAAGGATTTCCTTTGGAGAGGCTGAAATGATGTCTCTTACTCCTTCAATAATTTTTTTTTTTTAATTTGGTAGATGTGGCAGTGTTGGTTTACAGGTTGGGCTTGGTGATCTTAAAGGCCTTTTCCAACCCAAACCTTTCTGTGTTTCTAAGTGCTGAGATGCTTGAAGTCTCCTGAATTTCTTTATTTCTTACTGTGCTCTGCAGCTCACAGTGATGTTTGTGTCAGCTGTTCAAGGCACATGAACCAAAACATGATGTTAAGCAAGTCACCTAAGGGTAAGAGTGTGTAAAATGGGAATTTCCCTGAAGTTCATCTCTCAGAACCAAAGGTCTTAGTAAGACAGACTGAAGAACACCTGTGGGAGGGGAGAAGTGGCACAGAATGGAGAAAATTCTCATTTTCTTGCTTAGGGCTCTCCCTGTACTGTACCTTTCTTCAGGAGCTGGAGCACAAGGCCAGTTTTTTGGAAGGTTAATTGGACTGGAAGGTTAATGGGTAATCATCACCCCCCTGTGGTGTATATGGATAAGAACAAAGACAATAAAAAAGTGTTAAGCTGAGAGGAGGAACTTCTGCCATGGGTACCAGGTTAGCTCAAGAGGCTGCAGAGTCACCTGGTAGGGAACAAGGACAGAAATTCACTTCTGAGGGCTTAAAATGGAAAACTCCTGTAATTCAATGACTTTATAGGGATTATGTCAAACCATCCCAAGCCTGATCATGTAATTACAGTGCTCCACTTGCTCCTACTCATTGCAAAATTGTATTAGTGTTACTTCAGAGTCTCTCCCAGGCAACCTAAGAGATGCTGCACAGGCTGCTTTTAGACAAGATGGGAGCATCACTCCCTGTAGGTGTGACATTCAAACAAACCCACAGGCTGGTGATTTTTCTTTTTTATTTTGTTCTCAAGCTTTCTTTATCCACTAATCTGTTTCTGTTCCAAAAAATACCACGTCCAGCAGAACTACCTGAAATGTTTGCTGTTCCCTCCAGTTACCCAAACTGGTGTACAACCACTGCAGCTCCTCTCTATCCCTGCTCCATCCAAACCTGGCATAGATCCTCCATCTAGACACCTAAAAATCCAGGGATTTTCACCAGCCACACCCCCTCTGTTGTCCCTGCCCACCTCCCTTCACTGTCAGCTAACCAACAGACACCAAGATGTGTGAAAAGCCACAAAAAATCACTGTGTGACCCCTGTATCCAGGCTGTCCATACCACCACCACATGGGGGGAGGTGGCACTCCTCGTTTCCACAGGAGAATTCCATGTCTGTGCATTTTTAAAATGCCTCAGTTGAGTTTACCTGAAACTAGTTAGCTAGCTTGAGAGTTACCAGAGAAGGGTGGGCACCATCTGAGGGATGGTATTGCTACAGGGAAAAATGGCAACAGACTTACCAGGATGATGCCTCCCTTTCCTAAACGAAGTTCTTAACAAACTATGAACATTACTGGGCTTAAAAAACCCCAAACCACACACTAAAAAATAAGATTCTGGTTTTTGAGACTGAAAATTTCATTTTTTTCATAACTGTTCAGTTTTCAGCGAGTGCAAGCAATGAAGTGTTGTAATTCTGGTACAACAACCTTTTTAACTTGATTTTCATTTACTGTCATTTATTAACCCCAGGCATTGTAGCTCTCATGCAGTAAATTAAATGAGCAGCTGATATTCTTTCTAGACCTTTCAAGATCTGACACTCTTCCAATCCAGTGATGTTAACCCTCCTTGTGGTTCTGCTCACAGGTTCTGCACGTGGTCATACCTGCCTTTGGTTTTCTCACTGCAATCCTCAACCCCAAGGACCTAATTCTGTGTTAATGTCATTTTACAGAAGCTTAAGGGCAGAAGAGCTCAGACTGATTGCTGCTCTGACAGAGTGCCTGGAGGACACTGAAAAATATGGCCACAGAGAAGGAAGTGTTTCCATCTTAGCTCAAGTTTTCTGAGGCTTTTCCTCTATTTAAAGCTTAGATCTATTTGTTTGAAAAGCTGTGAGGATTAACTTCAGAAATTGTTGTATTTGCTTGGAAGGTCAGTTGTCCTTAATGCAATTGTTAAGCCTGTTGTAACCAGAAAGACAGGAATCTTCTTTTTCCTCCTTCCTGAGGCTACCAACAGCTGCTGCAGTGGTGCAAAATCCTGCAGACAAAGTGAAAGTCAAAGAGAAAGTCATTACATTTAGCTTTCAGAAAATGAATTGTTGAGCAAGCGAGCACAACTACCCAGGGAGGAGGCAAGTACAGCAGTCCAGCTGAACAGCATGCTGAAGAGTTTGTTTGGATCAGCCTGCATTACCTCAGAGCTGGAAAAAAAAGTCTCCTGAAGCCAATGAACAGGCTAACAAGCAATGCAGAAGAAAAATTCCACCTCTGAGATGGGAATTGATGGGCAAATCATTAAGGCTGCTGAAAACAGTAACAACAAAACTATTTAATGACACTAGAAGGAGGAAGCCAGCTTAAAAAAAATAAATCACAAACCCAAAAGATTAAAATCTGGCCTGGTACATTAGTTGTAATCAATGGAAGAGTAAGAAAGATCATTTCTTCATCCCCTCTGCTGTGAAGGAGGATGTTAAAATTTCCTGCTGTACCTTTTAAAGTTGTTGGTCATCTGGGTAACATATTAACCATCAAAAAGTAGATATTGAGAAAACTGATAAATTGCTTTTTAAATTAAGTCCAAGAATTGTGAAAGAAAATTGTGCAGTCAAGTTTTAAAAAATACAGAAAAAGTGCCTCTGCTAAAAGTTGCTAGACTGGATTGACAGCAGATGATACATCATGCCTTCTCTTTTTTTTTTTTATTTAATATGAAACTCTGTGCTTTCATTTCTAATATCTCTTTATGGCTCTCATTAGGAGACATGACAGGATTTAATTCAGGGATGGTAAAAAAGTTCCATGGGCTGAATTCTGTACTCAGGAAAAAAATGTCTGGGTATCTCCCCAGCCCCCAGTATAAAATAGTTATAAACCACCCAGTGATAACTGGTTATATAAAGAAACTTTATCATCTGTTCCCTATTTAACATGAGAAATAGAAAAATCCTAATGCCTTGGAAGTGGACAGGCTCATTAGGGATCCTGGAAAGAAACACCTCCTAATCTTCTTAAATGCTTTTTTTCTTCTTTTCACATTTTTTGGCTTGTCTCAGACACTTTTTGTGGGTTTTGTTTTAAAGGATACAGTTTTATTCTGAATTACACTGAACTGTAAATACAAGCAGCAATGACATGATCACTTCAGCTGCAGCTGTACTGTACAGTAAACCTTTGAGAAAAGATTTTGCATGGGCACATCAGACAGTTGTGAACATAAAATTCTTAAGTGTTGTTTGTTGGGGGTTTTGGCTTTGGCAGAAGTATTTAATGAGCTGCTACATCAATAAATCAAGATGTCAGAAACCCCTAATAAAACACCATGGGGTATGCAACAGCTAATTCTGCCTCCCTTTTCAGTAAAACTTCAGGTATTACTGACCCTTCTTTAAATAATACAAACCATCCCACCTTCTGAGGAGTATCTGTGGGAACTTCCTCAGTCCTGAAGCTCCTTATGGTGTCTCTGTGTTCGGGAGCTCTCTGCAACTTGTGTTTTTCAGGCGGTGTTTCCTACAGAACAGATTCCTCCCCCTGTACTCTCATCCTAACCCTGCTTAACTGGCATTGTTGCTGTTGTTCAAAAGGAAACTACAGAGGGATAATCCAGAAAGATGTTTGCTACAGGAAACCAAGACACAGCCCCAATGGATCCCAGACATCAACTCTGGTCCTGGCTGCTCTCCTGCTTTCTCATGCAGCCTCTGCCAAAAGAGGCTTTTCCTGGCTCCACCCAAGATCCAGAGATGCAAAGACTTTGGGGTTTTTTTTAGTGGGTTGTTGGGGTTTTTTTTGCATCACCCATGTTGAGAATCCTGCTCTGGAGAGGTGGTTTCTGAGGTTCCTCCCTGTGGCAGCTGGGCTGAGCTTCCCAGCACCTCCTTCCCTCATGCCCAGACAAGACGGAAAGCCCTCAGGGAGTTGGCTGCCCGCTGCCTTTCCATTACTTGGGCCGGATTAAGCACTGGCTGGGATGTTTTACATTGGAATCAGGATATAAAATGGATGGGAGGTGAGGAACGGGCTCCGCGCTGGACCCCTTGTACGGGATGTGTCGTGTATTTGGTGCAGGCGGGCGGATCGGATGGGTGCTGGCGGCACAGCGCGGGGCCGGCTCCGACCCCTCCGCCTCCGGGGGACGCGACCGCTGAGGCGAGAGAACAAGATGGCGGCCAGCCCTCCCGCGGCCTCACCTCCGCGGATTTATATAGACTCGGGGGGCGGGCTGGCAGCTGTGATTGGCTCTCCCGCCTGCCTTTCTCACCGCCCCGCCCTCCCCAGCACGTGCGGACTCTATTTACCGGCTACGATTGGCTCCTCAGTGGGGGCGTGTGCCAGGCAGCCAATCAGCGGCCGGCAGGGGTATTGTGGTGCCTGCATAGCGCTGAGGCGCGGGCATTGCCGGGGGATCTCGCTGGCTCCCTGAGGTGCGGTGCTGCCTCCCCGGGCCGGTACGGGGGGATCCCGTTGGCTCCCTGAGGTGCGGTGCCGCCTCTCTGGGCCGGTACGGGGGGAGCCGCGCTCCCTGGGCTGTTCTAGCTGCCAAGCTGTGCTGCGGGGACGGGCTCGGCGCCTCCGCCTGCGAGTGGTTCAGGCTCGGCAAGTGGAGCGGCACGTCCGGCACCAGCTGGCCGGGCTGACACGGCACCTGAGGCGGAGTAGCAGCCACCCGGCCGTCCGACCGGCGGCTGCTCCGGCCAGCGGTACCGCCTGCCTGGGGCCTCGCAGGGCGGCTGCCACTCGGAGGCCAGCAACAACAGCAGCGAGGAGGAGGAGGGCCCGGGGCAGCGGCGCCTCCCCCCAGCCTCCCCGGGTGAGTGCGGGGCAGCCACGGCGCCTCTTGGCTGTGTTGTAGGGTTGGGTGAGTGTTCTGGCCGCTCAAACGTCCGGTTTCGGTTCCGTTACGTCCGAAGCATCGGTTCAGCGGTGAGTCCTTTCTTGAGATGAAAGAGTGAGAAAACTTTTGTCCCTTGAGGCCCTTCCTCTTGTCCCATCACTTGTTCCTGGGGAGCAGAGCCCGACCCCCCCCTGGCTCCAACCTCCTCTCAGGGGGTTGCAGGGAACCAGGAGGTCTCCCCTCATCCCCCTTTACCTCCAGAGCAACCACCCCCCGAAACAGCAAAGGAACTAACCGAGCTGGTGGTGATGTGGAGAACAAACAGTATGAAGAGCAAAGGCTTTACCTGAAGAGGTAAAGGCGTTTCAGAAGCTCAGGGTCTGCCCTGACTGGTTTTCTGTATTGTTCCAAACCAATTTAAAGTGCTGGTGCAGCAGAAATGTTCCTGAAGAGCACTGGGAAGCTGTACGGGTCGGCGTGCTGGTTGTAAGTGGCGGGTGATGGGTCAGTGTTTCCCAATAAACACAGGACTTCCCAAAGGGTCAGTGGGGGTTTTCCCTGTGCAGTCATCAGGCTGGGAGCTGGCTGTGTTGAACACAGACATCTCCACTGCTTTTCTTTCATCTTTCTATCTGAAAGTTGTAGTTGCATGGTTAATCGAAAGTGGAATTGGTTAAAAGAAGCCAGGGAATGTCTAGCAGCTGGTGATGGGCATCCCCCTGCTCTCTCCCTGGCTCTGGACCCTTGTTCAGCACAGCCACCTGTCTGGGCTCTCAGCTGGAGCAGTTCATAGCGTGAAACTGCTGGCTCGGCAGAAAAACGAGTTCTGTTCTGTCACTGTGTCTCTTGAAGCTGGTGGCTGTGATTTTTAGGTATTTGCCCTGTTGGTGGAACCTTTCTTGGCTGCTGCTAGCTCTGGGGAAGATGTACTCACTGTTCAGGAAAGCCCCAGACTAACAGTGCCACTGTATGAGAATTTTCAGTTGATTCACACGGACTGTAAAGCCAGGTGGTGTTTTATTCCACCAGCTGTATCTGCTGACCAGTTCAGCATATGGATCATGAGCCTCTAAATAAATTCATACCTTGTAGGATTTTGTTTGAGAAGTATTCTGAGGTCTGGTGTTTTCTAAACAGAGGAGAGAGCAGTTGGCTTTAGACACCTGGTAAGAGCTGGCTGTGTCACAGAGATGATGGGTTAATCTTTCTCTTCCTCTTGCAGTAAGATGAGCTGTTCAGTGGGCACTGATACAGAATGACTGTCTTGAGGGTAAGGAAAGTATAAAGGAAGGTGCCTCATAGCTAAAATTATGCCATTGCCTACTGGAGCTCTTTGTCCATGAGAAATAAACATTTTGTACATGAAGTGTCCTCCTCGTTGGGTTTGAGAACCTGCAGATTGTTCAGATGAGATCTGATGAAATAGTGCTGAGTGCTTTCTTCTCCCAGCAAACCATTGCATTCCTCCTCCCCTGGCCCTCCATTTCCAGCAAACTGAAAATGGCCTGATTCTGCCTCCCTTGGCTTCCAGAGAGCAGCAATGAAAAATATTAAGATGTGACAGCTTCTTGGAGTGTAATTCATACAGAGATAGAGGACAAGTCACTTGAAAATCACTTGCAGATTCTTGCTTTTTATTTTATTTTCTCTCTACTTCTCAATTCTTTATGTAATTTTATTTTCTTTATTAAACATAAATATTTATTTTCTTTGCATACCTACTCTTTGCTTACAGAAAGTTTTTTCTAAGGCTAGTTCTGACATTCTGATAGGTTCTTTCAGTTCTTATAAATGCTGCAACACATTTCCCCACCCTCACTTCAGATCACAGTCTGCACAAGTGGGTACTTTCAGGCAGCACTGTCCCTGGCCAAGCAAAGTGCTGCCTCTCAGTCAGAGCTTTGGTGTGGGTGAGATCCACCCGTGGTGGCTCTGGCAAACCCATGTTCAGGTCATAAGTGGCACTTCCCTGGTATGTCAGTTTGCTTAATATCTGCATGACTTATTTCAGTACCTCTGTGTTTGTTTCTCTGGGGAAAGAAAGGGAAAAAGTGGTTTGAGTCATCCAAGCTTCAGCTGATGTAGTGCTGTGGTCTGGCAGTAAGCAGCAGGGAGAGGGAAGCTCTGCTCTGGTGCTTGTTGTAAGTGGAGCAGTAGTAAGTGGAATAGAAATTTAACTGGTTAGCCATAGGAGCAATCCCACAGCTTATCTTAAACTTTATCAGGAAGTTTGGTATCTGATCTGATCTGTTTGACTTTGCCCAGGGTGATTGATACCATCAGACTCCTTTTCACATTGCAGGTGTTGATTTCAGTTTCTGTGCAGCTAGATCTGAGGAGCACAAACAGCAGAAACGTGGGTTTAAAACTTGAATGGCATCATTCTGGTTTGGTTTGGCATTCTGGGGACTCTGAGATCCATTCAGGCACATCTGACATGTTCTTCTGTCTACTGGATTTGTTACAGCCAACTCTTCCAGCACAACTGGGAAGGATTAACCCATGTCTTAAATATGGGAAGAGAAACTGCAAATAAGGCTCTTTAAGAAGAAAAAAAAAAAAAAAAAAAAGGCTGCAGGCCAAGTGGGCAACCTGGTTATGCACTTGCCTCCCATGTGTTTCCTGTGCTTAAGTGTGATTAGCTGATGCCTAAAAGGTGAGACACTTTACCCAGCTCTAAATAATCAAGATTTTGGGGGCATAGACTACTGCAATTGATTATTTCAGGTTTTTCTGCTTATATACTGGTTATTTTATGAATTCTTAGGCTAGAACAGCTTTTCTGAGGAAGACTTCAGTTTGCCTTTCATCACTGAATGGCTTTGTGATGAGGTGATCTTCTCTCAGGTGGATAACCTTCAGGACACTAGCACCTGCCATTAGCCTGCTCCATTATCATCTGTAATTTTATTTAATCACAGCAGACTTGGAAGGGGTTTTGGTGGTGCTCCAATTCCAAATGGACTTGTAGCCTGAAAACTTTATTTAATTTATTTTTAGACATCGTTAGATTGGAATTATTCTAAACTTTTTCTTATTGTCTGCTTTTGAACAGTGCTTGTTTTGATCTTGTGAAGTAGGCCTGTCATTCATCATTTCTGGAGGTTGCATTGCTGCCTTTGAAGACCAAGAGAGAATAGATTAGATGCTCCAGTGTTTTCAAGCATTTGAAACAAACTGCTCTTTCTGTAGTATGGAGAAATAAATCCTGATCTTTGGAAGAAGATGGTAGTATTTAAACAATGAATTAAATAACAGGTCTGCAATAAACCAGATTTCAGGCTGGAAGGTGAACTGTACTTTGCAGCTACAACACTAGGACTGATAAGGCCTTTGCATCAGTTGAAGCTGGTCTGTTTTTAGGAGTCCCTGCCAGCTAAACTTCCTGTGAAAACCCAATTCCAAAGTGTTTGGGCAGTCAGCCTGTGGCTTGGTTTCCCTGGCAGAAGCTTGGCAGTCAGCAGAATCTCATCCCTGCTCTGCTAACTGGACTCTGGGGTTGCTGGGAAGCTGCAGTGCTGGCTTGGGGCTCCTTCTGAGTTTTTCTGCTCACCTTTCTTCCCAGTTGTTTCTAGAAGCTCCAATTTAAAGAAAATATCAAAGTTTTTATTTGAGAGATCTGAATTTTTCTAGTCAGTGCTGTGTTCTTATGTTTGATATATTGCTCAAAGTCATTCTTTGATATGTTTCTTCATTAAAATTAGAGTCATTAAATTGTAGCCACATCTGATCCCATGCAGATCCAGCAGACTCCCCAGGATGATGAGAAGGAGCCTCTGAACGTTTCCCTGAGGTGGTTTTAGCCCTTGCTGTTACCTGCCCTTTGTTCTCTAGCTGTCACACTGCTGATGTAAAGTGGGTCATGCACTTCCTGAAGAGAGCAAAAAACCCACCCCATGGGGTTGGCAATAGAGGTTTGAGTTTAATCACATCAGACTGTGAGGTGAGTGGTCTTGAATTAAGAACAGAAGGTTAAATTTAAATGATTTATTTTTAAAACTTATTCCTTTGCCAGGCAGGTTCCTGCCTGCACAAAAAGATTTCTGAAGTTACTGCAAGGTATTGGTGATAGTAAAAGTTTACACCAGAGCTGCCACAAACTTCCCCGTGAGGTGGTATTTGTATTAACTATTGTTTCCAAGTCTAATGTGACTGAAGGAGCATAGTGCAGCTGTATTTTGCTTATAGGATGAGGATTATTTAATTGTGTACTTCTTTTCATCTCCATAAATTCAGATCAAATGCTAAATGTATTTAGGCTTTGCAAGCTTCAAAATCTTTCTTAGACTATTTGTTTAGAAACAACAAAATGCTGAGGAAGTCTGAGTGTAAATAAATAATGTATTTAATATCTGGTTTCTGTGTGGCACTGGTGTGATGGTCTTCTGTTACAGCAGCAGAGATTAAAGCACTTGCAGACAAAGAGGATTGAGGAGTGTCACAAACCCAGGTCAGTCCTGGCACAAATCCAGCAGCACAGGCTGGGACTCTGTTCCCTTGGGCAGTTCTCTTTGGGATTTCTGCCTCTGAATTTATAGAGAGGGGAAGTATTTTCTGTGCTCATCTAGAAAGACCTGGACTCCTGCAGTGGTTTGTGATGGTTAAAATAATCATAGAAGTCAAAGAAAGTGAAGGGTTGGAAGGGACCTTGAAAGATCATCCAGTCCAAGCCCTGTCCCAGCAGGATCCCCCAGGGCAGGGCACACAGAACACATCCAGGGGGGTTGGAAAGGCTCCAGAGAAGGAGACTCCAGCACCTCTCTGGGCAGCCAGGGCCAGGGGTCCCTCACCTTCCCTTTCACCTTCACAGTGAAAAAGCTTTTCCTTATATTTCTGTGGAACATCCTGTGCTCCAGTTTGCATCCATTACCCCTTGTCTTTTCACTGGATGTGACTGAGGAGCCTGGCTCTGTCCTCCTGGTTCTGTCCCTTTACACATTTATAAACATTCATGAGGTCACCCCTTAGTCTCCTCTAAGCTGAAGAGCCCCAGCTCCTCACCAGATGTTCCACTCCATCTTTCTGGCTCTGCTCTGGACTCTCTCCAGCAGTTCCCTGTCCTTCTGGAGCTGAGGGGCCCACAGTTGGACACAGTATTCCATCTGTGGCCTCACCAGGGCAGCAGAGGGGAGGAGATCCTCTTGACCTACTGACCACCCCCTCCTGATGCCCCCCAGGTGCCATTGGCCTTCTTGGCCACCAGGACACATTGTTGGCTCCTGAGCATCCTTCCATCCCCCAGCACCTCCAGGTCCCTTTCCCCTTCACTGCTCTCCAACAGCTCAGTCCCCACCCTACACTGGTACCTGGGGTTGTTCTCTCCCAGATACAAGACTGCATTTGCCCTTGTTGTGATTCATTAAATTTCTCCCAGCCCAACTCTCCAGTCTGTCCAGGTCCCCCTGAATGGAGTCTTGGATCTCTTTGATCATTTCTTTTGTGTATGTTGTATGTATGTATGTATGTATGAACCATGCTTGCCATCTTGGGGGTAGAAATTGTAAATTAAAGAGAGGGACTGATAATTTTTTTTGAGGGGAAGAACCACTTGGCCTATATCTGCCACAAATTCTTAACCAGTTGTTAATAGTGAAGCTGTTCTTGACTTTTTCTGGTGTTAGTGTTGGAACTGAGGTGCTAAGCAGGAGCACACTTCTGCTTCCCAGGAACCACCGTGCAGAGGGCAGTGGGCAGAGCAGCCATGAGCTGCAGGCTCACATCTCCCTTGTGGAATATCCAATCAGGCAGCAGACAGAGATCTAAAGGCAACTTTGTGATGCCAAGGTAACCTCAGCCTGCCTTGGGAGGCACTCAGGAAGCCAGCTGCAGGCTATTTCTACAGCAAAATGTAGAAATAAGGGTGAGGGGAAAAGCTTTTGGGTGAGCTCTATGCCAGCAAGTGGTGTTACCTCTGTCTTTTGAGGGCTGGGACTGCTGTCTGCTTCCCAGAGCTGATAGTCAGAGCCTGATGGGAGAGGGAGGAGGCTTCATTGCATCATTTTGTCTGGGCAGAGCAGCTCCTTAATGGGATGGGGCTGCCCAGTGGTGGGAGGAACAAGTCACTGGCTTACAGGTGTTGGTTTGTACACTGGCATAGTGCCAGGGTACAGTCAGAGGTGCTCACAGGTCCCAGGGGTGTTCCCAAGCCTTGGGGCTGCTGAAAGGTATCACCTGCAGCAAGTGGATCTTTGCATCTCACTGTAGGCAAGTTTTACACTGCCATCACCTCTTAATGCTTTACTGCAATAACTGAGCAGCAGCATGGAATAGATAGGATGAATGCTCATTGCTTAACTAGAATGATAGTTACTTCTCTGTGACTAGATGTCCTGGGAAAAAGGAAATAAAATTTCCACCTGAAATGCATTTTGGCATCTACCCTTTGGAAAGTGACTCAGTTCACTGCAAAAGTTTCTGGAAACATGAGAATTGTTTCAGGCTGCTTCTAGTGTCCTGGTTGGAAATGATTTTAATCTGCCTGGCTCTCAATAGAAAATGCAAAGTTCATTTCCTTAGATATTTTAAAAAGGCAGAATGAGGGTTTTTTACTTGGTGTGAGCATTTTCTCTGGATAAATCCCCTTTCCTTTTGCATCTTCTTTAATAAATCAAATATGTTGGATGACTTTTGGGATAAATTTAAACCTTATTATTCCACTGGAGTGTAATGTCTCTATGACAATTAAAGGGCAGTGCTTCTCAGCTTCACTCCTGGTACTTTTTTTGTAGGTGCTCCTGCAAGACCTCGGGTGAGGAGAGCCTTAATTTATTGGCATTGGAGTGCCAGGGAGGGGGACAGTCATGCCTGATCTGAGTGGAGGCTTAGACTAGGTGACCTCCAGTTACCTAAATTGCTCTTTGATTGTGTCCTAATGTGGAAAATAATGATTCCTGAGGGTCTGAGGCTTTGATACCATTAGTCTAACACAGCACAGCAAGATGCAGAACACAAATTCCTCAGAGGCTTTGAATCTTTCCTTAATAACTGGAATTTGTCTTAGCTGTATTTCTGGATTTCTTTAACCAAATTAGCTTATGATTATCTTTTAATTCACTGTACAGCAGTTACTGTTCTCCAGCAATTATGATGTTTATGCAGACATGAGTGCAGATGCATGCAATAAGCCAACTGTTCTGCATAATATTTCCTTCCCTTCACACGTTTGTGTGCAGTTACACCACAGGTGCTATAAAGCACAGACTACACCATGGATAAAATGAAATTTCTCTGTAAGAAATGCTAACTTGCTAGCTGTTTTCTGCTGACCTCCTGCTACACAGACATCTTGCTGCTGTGGAGCCCTGGTAAGACTGTCAGGAGAGGCAGGCTGGTGTGCAGAATGTTGGTGAGGATTAAGAGGGACTGTGTGATTGTGGCTGCAGGGTGGCCAGCTCTCCTCACCCACTCCAAAAATGGAAATGAAAAATGTGAAGGGAGAATAATGGCAGTCATCATCTTTTGGTCAGTTTTCATTAATTACTGCCATCTTATTTTAATCACCTGTGTTCTCTGAGTAGTCTATTCCAGAGGAGCAGTCACCAAAGTCTGCTGGTCCATGGCCACTGACACTGGGCACGTGAGGCCCTGCAGTGCTGTCATGCCTTGATTTCCATTTTGCTGAGGTGGTTACACCTCCTGTAGCTGTGAGCAGAGTTGGACAGCCTTGAAAGCAGCATCTTAGCTGTGAGCTGTGGTTGTGGACAGTTTTCTAGGAAAAAAAAAACAAACCAACCAGCATTGATGTTGGCCTAGTAACATTTCCTCCTTGAACTGCTTCCCCTAGGTTAGAGAGAACTCTTGGGTTTTGAATTAATGAAGTTGCCACAGAAATTTAACTCCTAAGTTGTTTCCTTTCCTTTCAGAGCATCCTTAAAGAATAATCCTTGTGCTGTTACTTCTGTGAGTGGAATTCTGTCACGTTTTATCTCCAGGGCCCAGTAGTCTTTAGTGGTGACTGGAGACCCCATGAAGAAGCAGGGCCACTTGGGTTCCCTGTCACTGGTGAATCAGTGCCTCCTGCTTTCATCCTCTGTCCCCAGGTGCCCTGCAGAAGGTGCCATTCCCTCCATGTCCTGTTTGAAACACAGAAGCAGGTTCAGTAAGCAGGAAATGCATCATCTTGTACAGACAGAACCCAAGGAAGAAACTTTCATTAAACCAAGTCTTAGATCAACAGCAGTTGGTTTGTAGAGGCAAGTTCATAAGCTACCTAAAATAATTTGGTTTTAATATACTTTTTTATTGCTATTTTTCTCATGCAGTAATGCATCTGCTAGTATCAGTTTCTCAGGACTTCATATTGGAAATGTGATAACTGAACTTGCTTCACCTTTTGCTTTTTAAGAAAACCTTATATTTTTGTGTATATTGTGGAGTCCTCCAAAAATTAAAGAAAAATAAAGCAAAGCAAAGCCCAGAAAACAAAGCATCTACTGTGGGAAGTGATTGGATTTGAAGACATTAAAAAAAACCCTGAAATCCAGTGGTTAGGAAAATTTCAATTTCTGATCTGAAGCTGTTGCTGGAGTCTTGGTGTTAAAGGCACTTTGGACCCATGTTGTTTGGGGGTGTTAGTTTAATGACCCTTTTAAAGAGTTGACATGTCTCAGTGGTGTTCAGACCTTGGTATTTCTGGGTGGTTTCTGGTCACCAGACCAAGTGACTTAACAGGTCATGTAACCTTAACTTCTGTGAAGCTTTGAAGGGTCAACTGTCACACCCTGCAGCTCTAGAGCAGGGAAACACATTTTAGAGGGCACATGAAAAACAGAAGACTCCTTTTCTTTAAAGCCAGCTTTAACTTTTTCAGTTGCAAATTCTGAAAAAAGACTTGGATATTGCTAAGGGGAAGCAGCAAAAATCTGAATATTGAGAACAAGTAACTGAACTCTTGTGGGATCAAAGGTGAGGTTGTGCTTGATAGATTCAACATTAATGGGGGAATGTTTCATTGGTTTTTTTCATTAACAGATAGAACTGCCTACCAGAAGGAAGTCTAGTCAGTGATTACATTCAGACTTGAACCACTCTGTGGCAAAATGAAATTGTTCAAAAAGGGAATAAACAAATGAATTAATGGAAGCTTTACCAGTTGAATGCTGGGCCAGATATAGTCTGTGAGATGTTTTTTCAAGGGATGAAGCTGTGACATTGATCCTTGCAGTCTGAGAGCTTCTGTACTTCTGTTGTTTTATCCTTCTGGGGGTTTGTTGTTTAACTAACACTAATGTAGAGAAATGCCTACAGTAAACTGAGGGCATGGGGGTTTAATGGTGCAGAAATCAAAAATATTTTTGGTTTTGATAGCTCAGAATTATGTCCAGTGAGTTTGTTTATAAGTGTGAGCCTTCAAATGTTCTTAAATGTCATTAAAATACAAAATGTGTCTATGAAATCAGTACAGACTGTAGAGCAGTATGAGCTTTTTGCCAAGGCAGGATAGCTCAAATGAGGCCCTTGTGCTGTGAAGACAATTTCCAGCTTAGGAAATGGAGAACTAAGGGCTCTGTTTTGTTCCTTATTTTGTGATGCCTAAGAATACATTTAAAAATGAACTTTGATTTGGAGGGGGGTGACTGGTGGCCTGGACTTCCCTGCTTGTGCCAGGGCATGGCTGTGTGACTGCCAGTCTTCCTCAGTGCCATCTCAGGGGCAGGATGGAGCTGCTTCCATCAACTCCCCATGACCACCAGGCCTCCTCTGCACCCCCTTTCTCCTTGCCTGGTTTTGCCCAGCTGCTCCACAAGGTACTGAGCAAGATGAACCTTTGGTCTGATGCAGCATGCACATCCTGCCAGTCATCAGCACCTTCTGAGGGGCCTGATGCTTTTATCATCAAGTGGTTGAGCTTCATTCAGTCTTGGAGCTGAAACTGGACTAATCACAACTTCCAGAGGCTGATGCTTTGCCTAATGAAACAAATAATCCTGTGGCTTTGTTAGAGAAGAGTTTATGTGCTTCATGGGTGGCTCCAGGGCAGGTTGTTCTGGTTGTATTCAGTCAGTAAAAGTAGCTGGCATTTTAAGGGTGTAGTTTCAGCTTATGTTTGATTGGATTGTGGTAGAATGAGGGAACAGAAAGAATAAATTATTCAAAGCAGACACTTTGTTCTGTATTTCTGCTACAGTAATTGATAAATTAAATTCTTGGTAGATTAGTCCTGAGCTCTGAGCAGCAGCACTGCTAATCTTGTGAAGAGACATGCTGTAGTACTAGGGCTTTTATTCTGAGATAATTCTTTAGATAATAAACCTCATTTTCCCTTGACTTATGCTGTGGAATTTGAGAGGATTCTGGAAGTATTAGACCAAATTCTAAATATCCGAATTTCTTAAAATGGGTATTTTAATCCAGCTATTTGCAGTGTTGTGTATTTGGTCTCTAGGTCATACTAAGTTAAGTATAGAGTAACCTTAATCCCAGATGAAATACTACTTTCTGTTCAAGTATTTCATGAGACTGTTAAGCTTGCTTGCTTTGCAAGTAATCTTCCTCATTGCAAGTGAGGCATTTTGTATGTCATTACACATAGGTTACCAACTTTGAAAAAATCCACTGAACTGGTAGTGCATGTTTCTGCCTGTGAAACACCAGGAGGCTGAAGGGTTGGGATGGCAGGGATGGCAGCAGTCACTATTTATTGTCCATCTGATGTGAGCTCTGGCCAGGCCTCCACTGCCTGGCTCTGATTGATGGTGAATTCTGTCAAAGATCCAAAGAGGAAGAAGTAGAGGAATCTTGAACCATGTCCCTTTGTCAGGAATGCACATCTGCTTGCAGGGCTGGCTGTTGTTCCTCATTGTATCAGAAAGCCTGTGAATCTCTGAGCTGACCTCCTGGAGTCAAAGTTCTGATTCTGGAGAGAGGGATGGTTCATCACTGCTTGCAGACAGGTTGAACACCCCCTGCTTTGCCTCCTCTGTTGGGAACAGTCACCACTGCAGTGTGAATGCAGGAGCCCCAGACCAGTAGGGAAATTGCCAGGACCAGCAGCAGGATTTCATGGCAAATGGGAGTGTTGTGAATATATCACACAGTGCAGAGATCACTGCCTCCAGCTTAGGCTGACAGGAGGGGGAAGAGGCACTGAGCAGCATACAAGTTTCTCTGGGAAAAAAAAAAAATTCTTTTTTGCTCCATGGAGAAAGCCCTTGGAGTCCTGGTGGGCAGGAAATCCTCCCTGGGTCAGCAATGTGCCCTGGTGGGCAAGAGGCCAATGGGATCCTGGGGGGCATCAGGAAAAGTGTGTCCAGCAGATCCAGGGAGGTTCTCCTCCCCCTCTGCTCTGCCCTGGGGAGACCAGCCCTGGAATCCTGGCTCCAGTTTGGGGCTCCCCAGTTGCAGAGAGCCAGAGATCTACTGGAGAGAGGCCAAGGGAGAGCTGGGAGGGTGCTGAAGGGACTTGAGCATCTCTGCTGGGGAGAAAGAGTGAGAGCCCTGGGGCTGTTGAGGCTGGAGAAGAGAAGGCTGAGAGGGGATCTGCTGAATGTCCATCAATATCTGAGGGGTGGGGGGCAAGAGGAAGGGGCCAATCTCTGTTCAGGGGTGCCCAGGAATAGGACAGGGAATCCTGGGTTGAAGGTAGAACATGGGAAGTTCTTTTTTTGGGCAGAAGAGTTGTTCCCTTAAGGAAATCAGTGCTAATGGATAAAAAAAGGAAATATTAAAAACTGAGTCACAAGTAGTGTTTGGATTTAAATGTGGGCACCAAATGTGTTTCTCCTCAGAGTGATCTCCAGCTTGTGTTGCCTCCTGCAGCTGGAGGCTAGCAGAGCTGGAGGACCTGGAGCCTTTCAGGCAGACTCTGAGGTAAGAAAACAGTTTGTCCACTTGTCTCAAATGCCTGTTGCCATTCTGGGAACGTGCAAATGGCACGTGAGGAGTCTGAGTGGGTCTTGACTGGTTCTGGTAAGCAGAGTGGGGGTACAAAACACTGCTCAGCTCTGCCTGGTGTGGTNGATAATAAACCTCATTTTCCCTTGACTTATGCTGTGGAATTTGAGAGGATTCTGGAAGTATTAGACCAAATTCTAAATATCCGAATTTCTTAAAATGGGTATTTTAATCCAGCTGTTTGCAGTGTTGTGTATTTGGTCTCTAGGTCATACTAAGTTAAGTATAGAGTAACCTTAATCCCAGATGAAATACTACTTTCTGTTCAAGTATTTCATGAGACTGTTAAGCTTGCTTGCTTTGCAAGTAATCTTCCTCATTGCAAGTGAGGCATTTTGTATGTCATTACACATAGGTTACCAACTTTGAAAAAATCCACTGAAGTGGTAGTGCATGTTTCTGCCTGTGAAACACCAGGAGGCTGAAGGGTTGGGATGGCAGGGATGGCAGCAGTCACTATTTATTGTCCATCTGATGTGAGCTCTGGCCAGGCCTCCACTGCCTGGCTCTGATTAATGGTGAATTCTGTCAAA
>JAAWXA010000072.1:675207-772534 GCA_038090715.1 Florisuga fusca
GATTTCCTTAAGGGAACAACTCTTCTGCCCAAAAAAAGAACTTCCCATGTTCTACCTTCAACCCAGGATTCCCTGTCCTATTCCTGGGCACCCCTGAACAGAGATTGGCCCCTTCCTCTTGCCCCCCACCCCTCAGATATTGATGGACATTCAGCAGATCCAGGGAGGTTCTCCTCCCCCTCTGCTCTGCCCTGGGGAGACCAGCCCCTGAATCCTGGCTCCAGTTTGGGGCTCCCCAGTTGCAGAGAGCCAGAGATCTACTGGAGAGAGGCCAAGGGAGAGCTGGGAGGGTGCTGAAGGGACTTGAGCATCTCTGCTGGGGAGAAAGAGTGAGAGCCCTGGGGCTGTTGAGGCTGGAGAAGAGAAGGCTGAGAGGGGATCTGCTGAATGTCCATCAATATCTGAGGGGTGGGGGGCAAGAGGAAGGGGCCAATCTCTGTTCAGGGGTGCCCAGGAATAGGACAGGGAATCCTGGGTTGAAGGTAGAACATGGGAAGTTCTTTTTTTGGGCAGAAGAGTTGTTCCCTTAAGGAAATCAGTGCTAATGGATAAAAAAAGGAAATATTAAAAACTGAGTCACAAGTAGTGTTTGGATTTAAATGTGGGCACCAAATGGGTTTCTCCTCAGAGTGATCTCCAGCTTGTGTTGCCTCCTGCAGCTGGAGGCTAGCAGAGCTGGAGGACCTGGAGCCTTTCAGGCAGACTCTGAGGTAAGAAAACAGTTTGTCCACTTGTCTCAAATGCCTGTTGCCATTCTGGGAACGTGCAAATGGCACGTGAGGAGTCTGAGTGGGTCTTGACTGGTTCTGGTAAGCAGAGTGGGGGTACAAAACACTGCTCAGCTCTGCCTGGTGTGGTTCCATCTGAAGCCCATGAAAGGCTGGCAGGGTGAGGCTGGTGGTGGCATGGCAGCTGTGGGTCACTGCTGCTGGTTGCAGGCAGAACAAACCCTCTCATTGTGCATAATTTAATGGCCCAGCAGCTCTAGATGTGATGCCTGCATCTGTCTCCTGACCATTCAGGCTGATGAGCAAGTTCCCAATTAGGTACACAGTGAAAAGTATGAAAATGAGTAATACCCAGCACTGGTTCCCACACAGTGTGAATGGGTCAGATATTGCTCATCTGGATTTTTAGAACAGTGGGCTTAATCTTCAGGGAAGATTTCACATTCTGGGTATTCAGACAAAACTTCTTCTTCTAGTTGTAGGATACTTCTGATGAGGTGTACTCCAGTCAAACATGAAGATCTTGAACAAGCCCAGTGGGATTCCTGGGCAGCAGCTTCGTCCCAGAGGCAAGGGAGCAGGTACTGTTCTTCCCAGGAGACACAGAAGAAGGCAGATTTACTTATTGTTGAACAGAAATCATGATTTAAATTTAAATCATTTTGCTCATAGTCAATACTTACTAGACATAACTGATTAAAATAGGGCCTGATGAGCAGAGTAGTAACACAGAATGCCACAGGCCTGTTAAAAATTAGCTTCACACTGACCTCAGGCTTTTGTGTTGAGAGCTTTATGTTAACTGTAGTACTTCATGCTTCTTCCAAACAGTTTTGCTTCTGACTTTATAAATGTGACAGAACTTCCAGTTGCAGAGATTGTTTTCAATTTGTTTGCTGTATCTCCCTTTTTACCAGCTGCCAGGACAAAAGAGCAATCTGTTCTGTGCCCAGGGGTGCAGGTATTTTGTCTGCATGGGTGAAAGTTGAAATTTTGCTGCCTTATCTTCAGTAGGGCAGTAGCAGGGCTGTCTCTGCTCTCATTTTGAGTGTTTCCTATTTTGAGATCTCTGCCTCTCTCAGAGCTGAAACTGTTTTCCCAAGTTGCTGAGCAGTGGAGTGGGGTGGGGGACTGGTAGCTTGTTGTTAGTGATCCTTGATTCTGGAAAATGGACAAAAAAGTTGTAATCCCATCAGGGAAGAATGTTGGTGTCCCTCCAGGTACCTTCAGCCATGGCAGTTCTCTCTCTAGTAGCTGGTGTGGTTTTCTGTGGTGTCTTAGTTCTTTTCACAAAGTTTTATTCTCTCAATATTTAAATTGTTCTATTCATGCTCAGGATGAGTGAGATGGACAGTGAGTGCCTCAGAAGCCATGAGATGCTCTTTGAAGAGGGGCTAGAAGAGAAGGGGCTAATTAATTAAAGCTCTAATTGGCAATATGATCTCCTCTCCTTGTATACAGGGGATAAAGCTTACATTTCTCACCACAGAGTGATCTTATTTTCACTCAGGTTTATTGTTAAACACAACTAACATTGCTCCAAATGCTGCTTTGCTTTAGGTTCTCCAACAAAGGGGATGGTGGATGGGCCAGGCAGCCTCAGCCAGCAGCTCCAGCTCCTGGTTTTAATTGCCCTAATGACCTGTGCCTGCTCTCTTCCACTGCCCTGCACAGCCCTGAGCCCTGCAGCAGTTTGCAGTTGCTCTCTGGCTGTGGTGGGCCCAGGCTGGTGCTGCCTTGCAGTGAAGACACCAGATCTTTCCTGGAATTCCAGCTGAGGGGGCACTGTAACAAATGTCAGCTGGCTTCAGCTTGTCTCTTCTTTTCTAAATTTTCACTGGTATCCAAAGTAATTTTTTAAAAGTTGCATGATCCTTCACACTGCTGGAGTGATAGTTCAGCCTGTGTGTCTGCTGAGGCTTGGGCTGGCTAATGGATTCAGAGTGGGATAAATTATTATTTTTTGTCACCACTTAAATAATTCTAAACCAATATTGACCCAGAGTTTGAGATTACTCCAACTAGGTGGGGCTGAGACACCTACATGACAGGGAGTAATTTCAGGCAGTTGCATACATCATGGGATGCTTTTTTGGCATGAGGAGTTAACTTTGTTAAGGATTACATTTTGAAATTAAAAGAACTGTTGTAAAACTGAACTTCCCCTCCTCCTTAGGGATGATTTTATCACGTTTTACCAGCAGTCTTACACTTCATAACAAATTTATCCTTGGTTTGGGCTCAAGTCTGCAGAATTTGGTCTGAAAGTCCTTTCAGATGGTGAGACTGTTTAATGTCAGTGGAGATGGCAAGCTTTGATGCCAGGGGAAAACTGAACCAGTGGTCCTGGAAATGCTGTGAATAGTGCCCAGTGTTCATTGCTCTTAAAACTCAGCTTTGCTTTGGCATCCTGACAAGTTGAATCTGCTGGTCTTCCAGCAGGTTACTGTGGACAGGGAGGTGATGGTCTTACAGAGTTCTTTGAGTACTTGACTCTAGGCTTTTAATTTCAGCAACTTCTCCCTTCTTTGCACTTCACGGAACATCCACCAGACGTTCCCACTCAGATTCTGCTCAGATGCTGAGGTCTTCTCCAGCACTCAGCTGAAGGTGGCTGTGACCAGGCTGACTTTCTGGTCCTCTGGCAGTAAGCAGAGCATCAGGCCCAGCTCCCTGGGGGTGCAGTTTTCAGGTGCACAGCTGAGAAGAGACAGCAGTGAAAGCCCAGAGGAGTTCATGGTCCAGGCCAGCTTGTCAGCAACACCCAACCCGAGGTGTGGTGTGTATGATGCTGGGGCAGGGGAGCACCAGGGGGATGTGGCAGTGCTGCCTCTCAGACCTTGTTGCAGCTGCAGATCAGGAGATCCCTGAATGAGGGGGGCTGAGGCCCCTGATGGAGCTATAGTGCTGGACCTCCAAGGGATAGTGCTTCTCAAAAAAATAAAAATAAAAAAAAAAAAGACCACTTTCTGGTCAGTCCTGCAAAACAAGGCTGAGCATCCTTGTCACAGGAAAGTGCTACTGCAGAGAGAGGGAATTTGGGTAAATTTAATTCCAGCAGTAGGAAGAAAACAGCATTGTTCAGTCTTGAGCTTTACAAAAGTCCCTGCCAGTCTGTCAGGCCCTTAGTGGCTAGAAGCAGGTTTCAGGGTGGTGCTGGCTCACCCCTGGATCAATTTACAAATTGCCACAGAAGGTCTGAGGAGGCCTTTTTGTGAACTTGATACAGACCAAGTACTCAATGAGGAAGAGGGAAGAAGGAAGCTGCATGGCAGGTACTCTAAAATGCAGCTCTCAGGAATTAATCTTTCAAGTACATGAAAATCAAGGTCCCCTTGTCTTGCATAACTGAGTGTGGAACTGCAGGTCTGTTTCATGTCACAGTTGTCCTGCAGTGTGCTTGCTGTGACAAAACTGACACAGTTCCCTGACTACGTGGGTGTTTTCTGAATTGTCTTCTAGGAGTGAAGACTTTATCTCAGCTTCGTGGCTTTTCCTTGCCAGAATTCCTGAGGGAAACATGCATTTTGTAGAAGGCAACTCCAGCTTCTGGCTGTTCTGAGGTGAGTAGGGCAAGGAGCAGTAGTCAGGGAATCAGCTTCAAACCAGATCAATCCAATCAACGTCCCACCAGAACACACCAAAACTAATTCATGGTAACTAGAATCTGTATTAAGGTGAGTCCTTACTACCAGTTCATAATGGAATGTACTCACTTTGCCTTTCCAAGTGGTTCCTGAAGTTTAGATTTCTGTCTGTTTGGTTGTTTTTAATATTCTGTCTCCAGAAGTGTCCTTGCAGGCAAGAACTTCTTTCTGGGTTGGAGAGTTGAGGGGCAGGGGGAACACTTGCAGCCTGTAGTGAGGCCAGGGGTATTTCTATAAGGGGAATGTCAGTCTGAGGAAGAGCTTTTTGACCCTGTATTTGATAACATTTTATGAATTGGCATTAAAATGCCCAAGTATTGCTTCATGACATTCTATAAAGTAAATTGCATGGTTCAGTGCTACCCTCCTGTGCTGCACAGAGGCTGAAAGATCTTCCCCAGCAAGATCTGGTTGCACTGCCCACAGCCTGCAAACAGGTAACAGCCTGGCAGCTGGCAGCATTTCATCTGGTTTGCACCAAAATGTGTACAGATAGAGTGAAATTATGGGTTGTTCAAAGCAGCAAAGCTGCAGAGTGAAGTGTTGCTACACTTGGGTACCAATTTCTGTATCTGGTTGTGTGGACCAAGGACTTCACTGCTGCTTCAGTTTGGTTTGAAAAATATGGAAATTGGAGAAGCACCCATCTTCATTGTTTTTTGGAGTTGAATGTAGAAGAAAATCCTGGAAATGTACTCAGTTTTCTTTATTAAGATTTGTTGCATTTTGTAGTTATACAAATTTTTGCCTGTATTTTTTATTTTCAATGGTTTGATTCACAAATAAAACATTAGAAGAGACTGAGTCTGAATGTTTTTAAAGAGGAAATTTGGGGAAAGTTGTTTCATGTCTTCATCAGACTAGATGGGATTATGAAAAGATAAAACATGTACCCAGCACTGAGGATGGGGTGTGGATTTGTTCATATTTTAAACCACTTGATTTTTGAAACCATAATGTGCACTGCCCAAGCCTATTTTGTGAGCTTGCTCTACCTGTCCCTCTACCTCTCTGTGTCCTCAGCTGCCATCTGCATCCAGCAGTGTTCCCACAGGATTGTGTTTCCAAAGGTCCCTGGTGATACTGCAGCACTCTTGGATCCTTTCAGTCAAGCTCAGGTGCTGTCCCCTGCTTTACCTTTCTCTAAGTCTGCCATAACTTTGTATTTAAGTCCTTTCTGATCAGATGAAGGCAGTGAGCCTGCCTCGTCTGCTGCCAAGGACACTATGGACCTTTTTTGTGCCTGCAAACCACTGGCTGCCCACCTTTGCCTGTATCAAGGACACCGATGGGTTTTTTTCAGACCTCAAATATGCTGTGGTCACCCCTCAGCTGCTGCCGGGGTACTTGGGGAATTTATTTTCGCGGGCCCTGAGCACACGGTGAGCCCAACTCGGCTGGTATCGGGGGCACTGACATTTTATCAGGCCCTGAACACCCCATGAGCTCAACCTCGGCCAGTGCTGAAGCTGTGTTGTGGGGTCTGAAGCACACCGCGAGTCCACCTCAGCAAATACTGAGGGTGCCGATAGTCCCTGTGTCTGCAGCACCCCGCCAGCCTACCTCAGCCCTTATGGGGGGCACCCATGGCATTTTTCCTGGCCCGGAACACACCGCGAGCCCACCTCAGCCAGCATCACGGGCACTGACAATTCTTATTCGGGCCAGAGCACAAGGCGAGCCCGTCTCGCATGATGTGAGGGGCGCGGAGCCGTGTTTTCTGGCCCGGAGCCCACCATGAGCCCCCCTCAGCCATTACAAGGGGCACTGAAGACGCTTATTCCAGCCCAGAGCAGACACTGAACCCTCCCCCCAGGCGGTTCGGAGGGCGCTGAGGGTTCTCAGCCTGCCGTCAGGTGCCGGTACCGCCGGGTTGGGCTCTGCGGGCGGGCGGGCTGAGGTGAGGTGAGGCCGAGCTAACGGCCGGCGGGAGCGCGCGGGCNGGAGGAGGAGGGGGGGTGAGGGTGTGGGAGCAGCTCCGGAGCTGTGGGGGGATCTGGGTCTGAGGGTGCTCCCAGCTGAGGTGGGTCCGGGGCTTCTGCGGTTCCTGCCCGCCCGGTACCGCCGTCGGTCTTTGTCAGCCGGGGCCTTTCCGCCGCTCCCGGCCCCGCAGAGCCTCCGGGGGGGCTCCAGGCGCTGGAGCGTTGGTTGGGGGGAGCCGGCCGTGGCTTCCCGTTCCCTCCCTCGGTGCCTTCCCCTCCGCCGGTGTTCACACCGGGGCGAGCTGCAGCGGGAACTTTCCTGTGCGGGCACGTCCCGGCTCGGCTCTCGGCAGGGTTTGTACGGGCTTCATGTCAACCGCACCCCTGGAGTGTCGAGGTGTATGGAAAAAAAAAAAAAAAAAAAAAAAAAAAAAAAAAAAAAAAGAAAAAAAAAAAAAAAAAAGACTATTCTTGCTGTTCGGAACGTATTTTCACCGAATCTTGTGCCTGAGAAGAACTCGAGTACTTGGAGCGAGTTCACTTGTTGGCAGAGCCGCTGCGCGCTGTTGTTGCCCTTGTTGTCCCCTTCCTCTTCATCCAGCTGCTTGTGCTCTCCATTTCTTTGCTTGCTTCTCAAGGGATTTTCCCCTATGACCGTCCTGTAACTTTCTTTCAATATCTCAGCCTGGGAAAAAAAAATCACCCGAGGTGAACTTTCCAGAAGTCGTTTGTCTGGGCAGCTTTGTGGCAGTGTCAGAGCGTGAGCAGCATCAAGGGAGGTGATGGACAGCCTCGGGGGCCTTTAGTCTCTGTTTGCCGGAGATCTGCAGCCCATCCGCCCCTCCTCGGTAGCTCTGGTGTTGGGGACACAGGGAGAAGTTTGCCCGTTGCTCCGCGGGTGCCGTTGGTTGAATTATTTACGTGGCAGGGGGGTGGTGCGGAGGGGCTGTCTGAGCCGATCTGGGTTAAAAACCAGAAGAGCAGAAAGTGTGTGTTACCGGTCCTGCCACATCGCTGGTTCCAGCACAGCCACGTGCAGCCCCTCGGCAGGCAGGCGGAGGAGGTGGTTTCAGCTTCAGCAGCTTCAGCTCTCGGTGTTGATAAGGAAATTGGAACATAAAAACACATCTTCAGTTTGGCTTTCTTTTGGTTGTGCTTTCCTCCTGCTTCTGGACTTCTGGGGAAGAGATTCCTTCGTTTCTTTTCCACGACTTGATGCCCACAAGGACACAAAAAACTTCTGAAATAACTTTGACCTGGCATCAGCCATTTTGCAGAAGAGCAGATCACCTCATTAATGATTATTGTCCCTTGCTGTGAATCAAAACTGTCTGGACAAGCTGGTTCTCAGAGGCTTGGCAGGGCCTCTTATCTGCAGTTCAGGAACGGGAGTTTTGATTTTGTATGCCAAAGCAAAACTCCTTATAATTGGTTTACTCTTATCAGTATTATTGTTAATAAAGATTAGATGCTTATATTTATTTATTAAACCGTGGGAGTTAATTAAGATTGGGCTGAGCAAGCAAGCAGCAAGCAGCTTCACTGAGCAAGTGATTCCTGAAATACTGCTGTGTAAGATACTTCAAAAAAAAAAGAAAACCTTTTTCTTTGGGGAATCAGGAAGCTGATACCTAATACTGGTGTTTAAGAGGCACCCTTAAAGCTCCAAATGGAAGCATTAATTCCTTTCTGAGCTGTGGTAAATGGAGCCTAGTTCATCTTGTGTTGTTTTTCTTTGTTCCCTGGATACTCCATTCTAAAGTTTGTTTCCTGTAATTGAGGTGTCAGCTTTGCTGCTGGTGCATGTCTTCTGTCAGGAAGGTACATGGTGGTTGTAGCTGACTTTTTTGTGCAGTTTGTGCTCTTAAAAAAGGGCACGTGTACATCCTGGCAGTGGGGAAGCCATCAGGTGTAGTAGGTGTTGTGTCCAGCTCTGGGGACATTAGGGACCACTTAGAGACCATCCTGAGACCTACAGGAACCTTGGTCAAGGATTCAGAAGTCACCTGTGGCAAGAAGAGAGAATTTTAATTACAAATCTTCTCATGCTTGTCTCTAGAAGAGACAAATCTTCAGATATCTGAGAGTTCAATGTCTTTAGTGTGTAACTAAAAAATAACAAGTTTGGAAAACTCAGTGGATATTGGGAAGCTCTCACTGGCAGGGAGGAGTGGGCTGCCTGGGCAGTGGGGTCAATCTGTCAGAAATCTTTTTGGTGACAGATTCTCCTGGGCAGCAGTGTGGGGTTTATAATCCTGCATGGCTGTGATGTTTGTCTGTTTGTTTTGTTTTGTTTTCCTGACACAAACTTTCTGGGCCCATTTCTTCTTGGCCAAAGCTCTGGCAGTGAGGAAAGCCCTTCCCTGGATGTGCAGAAGGATGGATGCACTGAGATTTTGTGCTGGGGAGAGGCTCAGGTCGTTGGGTAGAGGTGGAAGGAACAGAAGCCCAGAATAACTGGAAAAGGCCTTCAAGAGCATCGAGTCCAACCATTAATCCAGCTTTGGGGAGTCCAGTGGTTAAACCATGGCCCTCAGCACCACATCTCCTGGGCTTTGAAACCCCTCCAGGGATGGTAATTCAACCACCACCCTGGGCAGTGTGTGCCACTGTTTAATAACCCTTTCAGTGAAGAAGTTTCTCCTGATACCTAATCTTCTAAAACCTAGCAGTGCAGGGACTGTTAGTGACAGCAAGAATAAAAACAGAAAACAAAATTATGTGTTCCAGACTTCTTCCTGCTCCTTGTTTTGGTGTGTG
The DNA here is from genome assembly GCA_038090715.1 of Florisuga fusca. Lineage (NCBI taxonomy): Eukaryota > Metazoa > Chordata > Aves > Apodiformes > Trochilidae > Florisuga > Florisuga fusca. The sequence continues at coordinate 684,265 of JAAWXA010000072.1, forward strand.
TGATGTATGGAAGTCACCTTGTGCTATTTCTCTGCACAGGGAGTCGTGGGAAGTCCCCTGGCTTGGGCCACAGTGTGGATGCTTGAGCCTTCCTCCCTGTGACCTGGCAATGGGTTTGTGCAGGGGTTTTTAAGGCTGGGGTGACAGGACAGGCTTTGAGAGCATTTAGGAAGACTCTGCTCATCATTGTGTCCATTATGAGTGGAGATTTATAGTTTGGAAGTAAACTGGGCAGTTGAGTTCTTGCTGTATTAGTGCTTAGTGTTCTCCAGGGTTATTTGTTGGTGTAATTCCTCTGACATTAAGCACCTAATTGCCCATATTAAAATGGATTAACATAAAGCAGAATTATTTCTCATATTTAAAATATCTTCCTGAGATAGTTTGGAGTGGAGTCTGGTTTTTTGGCATGTGTATTAGAACTCAGGAACTGACCTCACTCTTACAGCTCCAGTCCCTGAGAACCATTCCCAGTGTGTTAATCCTGTCCAGGTCAATGTATTTGCTTCCAGGAGCTTGAGCTACTCAATCCTCTGCCTCTTTTGAGACAGAACACTGGAAAACTGGTTTGCTTTGGGGATTTTTTTGGGGGGACAAGAGGAGGATGGTTTGGTTTGGATTTTGAAGTGCTGTCTGAAAGGGAGAAGACAGCATGGGGTGTCTGTGTCAGCACTAAACTGCAGGGTGAGGAGGTACCACTTGGAATTTGGGCACATTTGTTGAATACCTGGGACCCTCTTGCAGGAGCATCGAGCACAGAATAAGAAGTTTTCTTCCCACACTTGACAGTGGGGTGCTGGTGGAGCAGGTCTGGTTTTCTGCCTGGGATCCCTTTCTATTAATAATCCTCAGCCCAGCAGCGAGGAGGGACGAGCTGCTTCTTGGCAGCTGTTCTGAAATGGCAGTTGTTATGCTGGAAGATGTCTGTGTGGAGACCACCTGCTTGTTCCCTGCCAGCCAGGAGCTGAATTGAAAGGATTTGTTAGTTATCTTTTGGCTGCCTCTGCCTTCTCTGTCAGTGCTTACCTTACCAAGTTTTTTTTCAGTGACTGATTTCATCCAAGGAAGGTTTTTTTTCTGTGTTGGCAGCTTTTGTTTTCTTGCCTTTAAAAAAAGAACAAGGGTTAGAACCTAAATTGGAGTATTTCATTGCTGGTTTCCCTTTCCCTGTTATTTGGTGATGAGAGCTGAAATGTTCTTTGTTTTTTGGGAAGGAGAAGAGTTTGTGCATCAGGGCTACAAGGCAGAGCCATAATGTGGTTATTTGAGGTCAGTAACCACATCAGAACTGGGAGCATGAATCTGTCCCTTATGTCTGTGACAAAAGCTTTCCAGTGCAGCTGCAGTGACAAACCTTGCTGGGGAAGAGGTTTCCTCTGCTCGTGGTTTCTCTCCATTCTTTAATTATTTGAGTTACACTGAAAAACCATGTGTGTTTTCTTCTGGGATGTTTTTATTTCTAATTGACATGGAAGTGTTAGAACACTCTTTGCTGTGGCAATGGGGCTTTGGTATTTCAGCACTTGAGCAAAATCCTCTTAAGCTAAAGCTGTGCAGGACCAGGGTGTCATTTCATTTCTGTCTTTTGGAATTTGCTGGTTAAGAGCCTTTATTTGCTGCAGAATCACTCTTTGCTTCTGTTGGCTGTGGAGACCAGTGGAAAACTTGGAGATGTGCTGTGGCTTCAGTCCTCTCTGGTCCCCTCAGACCTCCTGTGTGTCCCCCAGGAAATCATCTCACCAATTTCACTGCTTTGAAGATCCATTGATATTGCTGGTTCCTGTGCAGAAAATGCATGAGAAGTCTTTTGTTTCTCTCAGAAGTTTTTTTGCCTTTCTTTTTTTAAGGGGGAGCCTTGGACAAAGAAGTGACTTTAGTGCATACAAAAATTGCATGAATAGTGGAGATGCAGAGTAGAATCAGGGGTTCTTAATGTTGTTCTTCCTGATACTTCAGCTGTCAGTGCCTCCTCCAAGAGGTAAAAATGGGACCTGCAGTAAAGGAATAAGTGTCTGAAAAATTTCACATGTAAGAATACTCTTTCCAAGATGTGGTCCAGTGTAAACATGGGGTTTTTTGAAGGAAAATGTTTGAAAAAAACCCCCATAGTAAAGCAATACAAGAATACCATTTCTTCTGTACTCAGGTTTCTGAGTGGTGTTGCAGTGCTGGGGGCTCCACACCCCCATCTGTTTGCAGCAGGAATGTCCTGCTGTTTACAAGTGTCAAAGAAATCCTACTGAAAAACCTCAGACTACTCAGACTATTGTCCTTACTGATTTTCATTTTCTGCTTTTGTTGGCTTATTTGTGTGAAGAGTAAGTTTCTTAAGGTAATGCTTATCATGAATTACCTTCCCATAATTTTTCTGGGGACCCTTAGCATTAGAGCCTTGTGCTGAAGGTTTGTTTTGGGGTTTTTTTCTCTGTGCCTTGAAGCAGCTGTCAGGTGAAGTAGACAGTGTGCACTGAGAGGTGGGTTAGTGAATTTTCAAGTTCTTAAATGTGTGATTTTGTTTTATATGGTGGCCATAAGTACAGAATTGTTTTGTACTTGTTTCACTGTTGGTAGGAGCCATTAATGTTTGCTGTCTTGGTGTGGTTTTTGCCTGTGTTCTTGGTGCCTTATGAATTTAAAATCCTGTTTTAAGCGTGGTGAAAAAAGCTTTGGCTTTTAACCTGTACAGAAAGAGCAAAAGTAACTGTACAGAGGTTGTTTTTTCCCCTTAAATGAGTTGTAGTGGTTAGGAGGGTTTTTCTCTATTTAGTTTTGCCAGAATGAAGACTGCATAGCTTCAGAGAAGATTTGTAAAAGCTGCTTTTGCATTATTTTTAATCTTCCTGGAGCATTCGTCCTATGCAAAGCTAGAGATTTACTGTGACAGTGTTTCACTGGGAAAAAAAACACAAGGTAAATCTTGTATTAAGAGAGGTAAAACTGCATAGCACTGTGTGCAGTGTGGTAATCATCCTTCTTGGTCTAGCAGCCTTCAGGGCACTGCTAAAAAGGTTTCTGGGCTTTTCAGTAAAGGTGATGGATTAAATTGGGCATCTTTGGGAGCCACATGCTTCATTTTGCCATCCTGTCTAAGAGCAGTAATTCCAACAAAAGATTGCTTCAGCACCCAGAGCTTCTGGTCCAAAAGTGATAAGGAAAGTCGTGGCAAGCTGAGAGAGGAGTGGGAGGGTCTGGAGGTTTTGAAAAAGCCTGAGAGCAAAAGTCTTCATTTAGATTCTAGGAGCAAGAAAGAGTGAGTGCTGGTGACTCTGAGATAGCTGGTGTGAGTTGAGAGGAGTTTTTAATGGGATAAAATTCTCACACTTGCCTGTCCTGGCAAGAGGGGTAAGAAAAATGCAGCTTTGGAAATGGAGCCTTTTCTCCTTTCTAGGCTCCTGTTTCTAGGCTTTATACACAGGGCAGGGCACCTGGGGAGTCCTACAGGTGTTTGTGTCCTTCAGTCATGAATATTTGATTTCTCAGATAGGTCTCTCTGCCTCCTCACAGGTGCTGGAAGAACTTGCATCTTGAGGTACTCAGATACTGTGAAATTGTCCTGGAAAAGTCAGTAATAGCTTCTGCTGTGTATGTGGTGCTTTGGAAAGCTTGGCTACATTTAATTGCTATTTAACACCACTGCTTTGAGCTTCTGAGAAATTTGGCTCTCAGTGTTTTTTTAAGGGGCTTTAGAAGGATCTGATTTGGGGCAGAGCAAAGGCCTGATGGCCCATGGTGTTACCCAGGTAAATGACTCCAGGGGAGCTCATATCAATTACTCCATAATCTACATGATCCAGTCATGGCTTTTTCTACTCTTGGAAGTCTTCTGGCATGGGTGAGGAGGTGATACCCAGGAAGAGTGTAATGGTAGAAGTAATGAACACTCAGCAGCCTTGGGAGGTTTTTAATATTCCATGCTGTAATTTCCCCTTCTACACATACTTGTTTTATTAGAAATGTAACCTTGGGAGGTGCTTCCATTGTCACAAAGTGTTGGAAATGTAGTTGTCCAGCTCTGTGTCTCTGTTTGGACATGAGCTGCTGCATGGTACCAAATGGATGCTCTTAGGATTAATGTGTAGTAGCTGATCACAGAAGGAGCTTTGTAATGTTGCTGTAGAAAGCTTTGTGTGTGGGGACACCAGAATTAGTGTGTTCCTTTATTAGGAACTCCCAATCAGATTGAAGGAGTTAATCTCAGTCTGTGAAACACCTGGAGATCTGGGATGAACTGGTAATGATTCACAGATTTGTGTTGTATTTTAAGACTAAAGCTTTGAAAAATGTTTGGTGCTCCTCCTGTGCATTCACCCCCATCTCCCAGCCACCCAGTGATCCTTAAACTGTGCACTACAACTGATAAAGTGGTCTGGGGAATTGGTAACCCATTCTTCATGGTTTATTCTCTATTCCAAGTAAGCCTGTGGTTTTTGTCTTTCAGTATGTCCAAGCAGATGCTCCTACCAATAAAACACTGGCTGGGCTGGTGGTGCAGCTGCTGCAGTTCCAGGAAGATGCCTTTGGAAAACATGTCACCAATCCTGCCTTCACCAAGCTTCCTGTGAGTACTGGGGTTAGCCTGCTGCTGTGGCAGCACCTGCTTTGCTCTTCCTCCAGTATGGAGGAAACTGGAGGGCTCCCAGGTGTCTGGCAGATCCATGCTGAACCTGAAGTTTGGTTGATGCATCCTCTGGAAAGGTGAAATAGGACCCTCCTTCAAAGATTTTCCATGTAATACATCTTATTTTCTATACATTTGGAAGTGACTTCTTGAATACTATGGAAAGGTTTTAATTACTAGTAAAATTCTCTGTAAACTTGTAAATTTTAAGTCACAGAATTGGCAAGGTTGGCAAAGACCTCCAGGATCACCCTGTCAAATCTGTTTGGGCTGATGCATCCTAAACTGCCTGAAACTCACTTTCCAAACCAAACAAATTTCCCTTGGGCATTTCTGTTGGTGAAACATCAAACCTCTAATGCTGTCAACTCTGAGAAGTGGTTCTGCCATCCTCTTTAGCAGCTCAGTTACCTAGTTAGCCCAGGAGAGTCTGCCAGTCACTCAGAATACTGGCATGCAGAAACAGTGCTGACATTTTAAGGGTTGCTTATTTAAAGTTCAAACTTGGCACATCTTCAGCTCTGGTGTCCCAGCAGTTGTGTTCAGAGATCAGCCCTGCTTGGAACCTGCCTCCCACCAGAAGGATCTTGTCTGAGCAAGCCTGAAGCCCAAACAACTGATAGAGGGGAGAGGGATGTGGGAAATGGAATGGACAAAGTCACAGGGGGATTTTGGTTGGAAAGGGCAAGGGCTGCAGTGTGGCATCAAGCACCCAGTTTAGGGGAGGTTTTGTGGGCCCAGGCAGCTGTTGTAAATGTGTCTGTCAGCACTGTGGGCATCAGGAGATCCTTCACTTACCTTTGCCACGGAATGCTGTCAGGGAACCCAAGGACATGCAGGCCAGGGGTCTGTTTAGATACATCTGCTGGATGGGAACTATTTATCATTAACTGAAATCCCATAAACTGCAGTTGTTCTGAAAACTGTCACAAGCACTCCTTTCTTCCTTGGTGCACCACTTACAGGACACTGTCTTTTATTTTGGGGTGATTTTTCTTGCCCTAGATATGTTGCTTGTGTAACTTTTTGTGAAGAGTGTGAATTCCTGTTTTCTCCAGAAGAGTTTCCCAGCTTGTTAGGTGAATCTCTTGGTGCTCAGGAATGCACAAGGATGCAGCACAAGATGCTGTTGAAGATGTAGCTCACCATCTCTTCCATTCTGATCACCTGATCTCTCAGTGGTAAAGAAAAGCTTGAGGGACAGAGGTGAACAGTGTGGTGCTTGATTTTGAGCTGGCAGCATAGATATACAACTATACCCACATTTTTAACAAGTTGATAAACCTTCTGAGTGCTCTCAATCCTTAAATCAATTTGTCTTATCTTAAAAATGGGTAATAAAAAGTTCAGTGGCATTGTAAATAGCACTGTTGTTTGACAGTGCTTGCTGTTAGGAAGAACTAATCTGACCAAATTTACTCAGCTTGAGTTTACAGCAATTGGATCCCTCTGCTCTCAGTTACTTCCAACAGGAAACATCTCCTCAGTTCATCTGCCTTTGTATTTTTTTTTTTAATGTGAAAATGCAGTCTGTGCTCTCAGACAGGGTTAGCTTTTACTTTTCCAGATGTCTAAGTCAAAATACTGATTCAGGCTGCTAAGGAGGCTTTGTTGTCCAACTGTAGCACCTTGAAGATGTGCAGAATGCTTCAGTTCCACAGAACTGTGTCTGCCTTGGGAAGAGAGAGGGGAGAAGGAGGAGAGAAGTGACATTGCTGATCTCCCAAGAAGTATTGAAAAGCCATTGCAGACTGCCACTGAAAAGAATTGTCACAGAATGGTCTGGGTTGGAAGGGACCTTAAAAATCATCATGTTCCAGCCCCCTGCTGTGGGCAGGGACACCTCCCATTTGATGAAAGAAGTTGAATAAAGATAAAAGAGTTTAAAAAGTCAGTGGTTATTGTAGTTACTGTTCAATATCACCATCTTCCTGGCAGGGGAGGAATGAAGAGGAGGGAAACATCTCTGACCTGAACTGCATCTGAGTAACTACAACTGTTGGAATAAAGTTCAGACATTTTACTCAGTGCTGTGAGTGGATGAGACAGACCTTGCATTTGAGAGAAGGTTGTTAATTCTGTGTTTAAACTCCCAGTCTTGGCAAGGATGCTGTACAGAGTCTGTAAATAGATCAAGAGTAAAATGCATTAAAAAATGAAACCAAAACCAACTAATTACTTCACTTAGTTTCACATATTTGAACTGAAGGCTATGTTAAGGTAGTAGCTTGTATGATGGCAAATTGTAAGGCCAGTTGATATGAATTGCTTTGTTATGATGGATTTTGTTGGATAAAAATGTTGAAGGGAATCTGGTTTATTGACAGCTGCATCTCTTCTTTGAAACAGGTTTTGTCCAGTTTGCAGTGATTTATATTTGAGTTAGTAGCAATGACCAGAGTTAAATAAGAGGGTCTGGCTGGAGTATACTCATGCATTAAAAAAGTGACAGCAAGTTAGCAGCATAGACTTTTAAGAAGGGCATGTAGTGCCAGGACAAGGGAGAATGGCTTTAAACTAGAAGAGAGGAGAGCTAGGTTAGAGTAGGAAGAAGTTCTTTACTGTGATGGTGGTGAGACAGTAGCACAGGCTGCCCAGGGCTTCTCTGGGTGCCTTCTCCTTGGAAGAATTCAAAGCCAGGTTGGATGGGGCTGTGAACAGCTTGGTCTTGTGGGAGGTGTCCCTGCTCATGGCAAGGGGTGGGACTGGATGATCTTTTAGGGTCCCTTCCAACCCAAACCATCCTATGATCCTGTGACTGGGTTGGCTGGGAAGGGACCTTTTAAGATCTTCTAGACCAACCCCCTGCAGTGAGCAGGGACATCTTCAACTTAACCAGGTTGTTCAGAGCCCTGCCCAACCTGACCATGAATGTTTCCAAGGATGGGGCATCATCTACCACCTCTCTGGACAACCTGGGCCAGTGTCTCACCACCCTCAGCATAAACAATTTCTTCCTACTATCTAGTCTGAATCTCCCCTGTCTCAGTTTAAAACCATCACCCCTTGTCCTGTTGCTACAGGCCCTGCTAAAAAGTCTGTCCCCATCTTTCCTACAGGCCCCCTTTGGGTACCAGTGCTGCAAAAATCATTTTTACAGCAGGTTTTATGGCTTCATGTCGAGTTTAATTTTTTTTTTACAGCAGCTAGAATTTTTAATGCATGTCTGCTAACCACCAGTTGTGTTTTCAGAGCCAGGTCTGGTGGCAATAAGGTCATTCAGCATGTGAAAACATTTTGGTTTTGTTCAAACTTCTGATCACAGCCTCCTCCTTCAGTGGAGGACTTGAGTTTGGTAAAACTGGTACAGGGATGGAGGTGGCTGAGAAGCTGGCAGACACCCCAGTGGCAGCTCTGAGCTCTCTCCATCACTTTCTGTGCCCAGTGGGGCTCTAAGCAGATGGCAGGCAGAGCAGTTCTGTTCCTGCTGAATGCTTATGAAGGATCTTTTTATGTTGATCCTGGACACTGGTGTGTTTGATGTCTTACAGAACTGCTTTGCTTTCCTCTGGCAGCTCAGGAGCCAAGGAAGGCAATGTTTCCTTTAGCTCCCATGCTCCCATTCCAGCTGCCTGGCTGCAGAGTGGATTCCAGCTGCTTGTCACTGAAGCTGAGACTGTCTGTAATTTGGTGTCCACTCTATGTTACCAAGATACCCCCGAGGTATAATACAGTGATCTTTAAAGCAAAGAGCCTCTTCTGATCTAATAAATAAAGGTAGAAGTTGGATCAGAAACATTCCTAGTTTAAAAACTACTTGGAAGGTTGTTGTGTGTGCAGTGTCTGCCAACTGCAGCCCAGTCCTTAAACAGCTCCCCAAACTCTGCTTTGTCAGTTATACATTTTTTTAACTTTTTTTAACTGTGAAACTCAGGATAGACTGATCCTGGTCTATACATTTAGCATGTGTACAGAAAGAGAGGTTTCATTTCCTGCTCCAGTAAATGAAAGACATGGAGCTGTTGGAGCCAGTCCAGAGGAGGCCCTGGAGCTGCTGGGAGGGCTGGAGCAGCTCTGCTCTGGAGCCAGGCTGAGAGAGTTGGGGGTGTTCAGCCTGGAGAAGAGAAGGCTGCAATGGGGAGACCTTAGAGCACCTTCCAGTGCCTGAAGGGGCTCCAGGAAAGCTGGGGAGGGACTGGGGACAAGGGCCTGGAGGGATGGGAGCCTGGAGGGGGAAGGGTTTCCAGCTGCAAGAGGGGAGATGGAGAGGAGATCTTGGGGAGGGAGAACTTGTTTGGGGTGAGGGTGCTGAGCCCCTGGTTGCCCAGGTTGCCCAAGGAAGCTGTGGCTGCCCCATCCCTGGCAGTGTTGAAGGTTGGATGGGGCTTGGAGCCCCCTGGGCTGGGGGAGGTGTCCCTGACCATGGCAGGGGTGGCACTGGGTCAGCTTTAAGGTCCTTTCCAGACATTCTGTGAAATAGTGGAACATCTTTGAATGGAGCAACATCCAAAGTGTCAGCTCCAGAGTGCCCCTTGGTCACTTCTGGTAGGGCTGGAAGGTTTGGTCTGTGTTTTCTGGAGGAGGCTCCTTCCTAGTTAGTGCCAGGAAGCTTCTGTTCTGGAAGCTTGGCTAGGTGATGGATCTCCCTCATTTTGCCACTTCAGTTTATTGCTAGCACAGCTTTCTTAAAATCTGAAGTTGTCTGGGAAATGGACCTGTTTGTCCAAATAAGCTTTTTCAAAGCCTCCTGATCCTATGCCAAAGTTGGCCAAAGCAGTTCAGGTTTGCAGTTAATAGAAAGAAGTGTATGTGTGTAATCTCACTTCAGTGTATGTTTGTAAGTGAATTTCTGTTACAAGAACTTTATAACAAACAAAAATATCACTTTTGTTGTGGTTCAGTCAAATTGATTTACCCTTCATCATGAAAACCAATCTGTAATTGTAACTGGTGGGCAGCAGCAGTTTTATTTACCCAGTTACCATGTCCTACATTGCTCTCTTTATCACTGGTTAGTGATGCTGTTGGGTACCAAATGCTGTTGGGTACCCCGTGTGCCCATGTGCTGGGAATGGGTCCTGGTGTTGCCTTTCTCTAGTCCTGGCTGCACCTGAGCTACCCAGTTGTCTTCCATATCTAGGAGGACCTGCACAGTAGCATATTTTTACCAAGCATGTATCTCACCAGAGATATTACTAAAATTTATCAGGAAAACGTAACTTTTCTGTCTAGGAAACAGTCCTGATTTTTTAGTAACTTTTAGAGAAAGGACTTGGTGAGACTTGTGAGTTTTCAGCCTCCTGCTGCTGGTGTTTGAATTTCAGTTCTTGAATTCAGAGCAGTTGTTTGGTCATGCTGCACCCTGCTAGAACTGAGAGTGAATAAGTGAGTTGGTGTAGTATTTTTTGGGTGGGTCTGCCCAGTGACCTTTCCAAATCTTGACAAACAGCTTTTTGTTGTGGTGGAGGAGGCACTTGAAGGGAGAGCATTAGGAGTGAATATGGAGCCTGTTTTTAGATATTTGTTCCTAATGATTTGTTTTGGTTTGCTTAATGCAGATTAAGAGCTTCGGCTACAATGTTAGGTTTAATTTACGGTGAAATGGATGTTCAAAGAGTAGTTTGGGTTTCTCTTTTGCAGCTCTGCAAGGAATTTTTTACAAGCTGCTCACATAAGGAAGGACTTGGAGCTTTCAGAGAAATCAGGTTGTGCTTGCAGATATGAAGAATTCTACTTAAACCAAATGAATTTAAACTCCTTGATGAAAGATTCTTGAAGGAGAATATAAACCTCCAGAAGTGATTAATCTGAAACTGAAAGTAGGCATTTGATAAGTTAGTTGTCTAAAACTCTGCCCACAAGTATATATTCAATGTCACTGTGTTTTCACTTTTCCTTTGGGTTGCAGGCAAAGTGCTTCATGGATTTCAAAGCTGGAGGTACATTATGTCACATTCTTGGTGCTGCTTACAAATATAAGAATGAACAGGGCTGGTAAGTTTTTACTTTTGACTTACACACCTTTTGCATGAAATGAAGCACATGAAATGCCTATGCAAACTACTTCAAGTTTAATACTTTCTGGAAAATGGGGTAAGCAAGGGAGTTGGAGATGGGAAGAGGAAATTTTTCCTATTTTGCTGGTGGTAGCTTTTTAAAGACACACCCTCACACTTCCAAATTTAAAGATAACGTGTCTGATCTTAAGGTCTTGAGCCTGTAGTTTGGGAGTTCATTACTATGATTTGGGGCTTTTTTTTCCATTTACTTGCCAAATGACTGAACAAATGAACAAGTATCTTAGAATCTCTGTTTCCTATCTAAACATTGCAGGGATACTAATAAATGCTCAGCTTTCCACTGCTATCAGCCTCAGCAAATGAGGAGTGTCAGAAGTTAGAAACACACTGCTCATGTAGCTGTGGACTCTAGGATTAAAGCTGTTCACCTGACATCCCAGCAGTGTTGTGCCCTGCATGTTTCTAAGTTACAATCCTCTTTCCAAGGCAGCAGGAGCATGAATTACTCTAGTTAAGAACATTGGAAAAAAAATCAGAATATGAAAAGTTGATAAATAAAAGAAGCAGGGGTTTTTCTTGTGCCTGAATTTAAATACTTCCTTCTCTGTTGTGCAGACCTGGAATTGCCTGTGGAATTGCCTGTGTTTCTGTTACCCACAAGAGCAAATTAAAAGGCAAAAATAGAGTTTCATTCTGGTTGGTCGTTTTTAGGGGTAGTTTATATCTGTGTCAGGTAAATGGTTATGTTTGTATCGGGTCAGTGGGCACCTGAGGTGGATGCCTCAGAAAGCTGGTGGCAATGAGCTGCTCTCAGGTTTTTTTCTATTCTGAAATTGCCACCACCCAGGGTACAGTTGGTGTTTGTAGTGTTCTGTGTGACAGATCTATCAGGAGTGTCTTGCTACCTCTTTGCCTTAATTAAGATAAAGGAGTTAAATGGCTCCTACTCCACAAATACATAAACAGCAAATTTAGTTTTCAGTCATTAAAATTTGTCAGCAAAACTCAGCTCCACAATTGCCTCCTCTCTTCTCCCTCTCTTGCCAGTTCCTCAGAACTAGTGTGGGTAGTGTCATGTGTTTGTGCATGTGGGATGTAGAGGGAAGTAATACTTGAATTTAACTCTGAGGATCAGACGTAGAGCTTGGAATGTATCCTTCACTGACTCAACCAAATAATCTGTGGTGTTTTGCCTGAAATATGATTTTGATTTGTGTTTTTTAATGGTATGCATTGTCGCTCTTGCTTAACCTGTTTGTGAATGATCTGTCTTATAGGAGAAGTACCTTTCCTCGTCATAATAGGTATGTCTGAAAAATGCACTTACCCAGTGCAGCTGGACATACCTTGTCTGTCACTGCAATTCCAGTAGTTGTTTGCTCAGACCTGTCAGAGGGTATCAGTTAAACAGGAGGAGTTATGACTGCTACTTTATCTACCTGGGCAACTAAACAAAGTGCTATTTCTTCATGTATTGACATGCTTCTCTTAAAGTATGGGTTTCAAAAATTTGGGGGGCGTTAAATGAAGATGCAATGCAGATTTCAGGCACATGTAAAAATTCTGGTCGAACTTGAATGCTTTTTAAGTATCTTTGTTTCAAAGGTATTGAAGACTCTGTTAGGTGTCTAGGGAAATTGTGTTTATTTGGCATTTATCTTCCTTCAGTTGAAACACAAACACTGAAGTGTATGTTTTGAGTGCAGACTATGAAGCTGTCAGGGAATGCTGGAGAAGTGGTTTGATCTTGGCTTTTAAAATCCTGTGGAGTGTAGGTGTAAAATACTTCATTAAGTTGTGCAGTTAGCTGACAACTTCTTGCTGTACTGACAGTACTCCTAGAAGTCAGCATAAACTTTTCAGCCTATTTAAAGAGGTCATTGATTTCTTTTAAAATTGAAAGAAAATTCTAATAAATATGCCAGCATATTATCTTCAAGTTGTTTGCTAGGTTCCCAGTGTGAGAGGAAGAGTCCCTAGGAGAGAAGCCACCACTCCCTGATAGTGAATATTTAAAGTACTGCCCAGCACTACAATATATTTACATGGTAACACCGGTGTGGGCAACTTCTTTCCAAAAGTATGAGCCTCAAGGAAACCATTGTGGTCTCAGCTGAGGTGTCTTTGTTTAATTGATTAGTGTAATACTGATGTGATGCTATGGCTGTGTGGTAATGGGTTTTGTGTCTAAATGTTGCTTTGGTTTACCTTCATTGTATGTTTCTGAACTTGAAAAATTGATTTGATGTGTTACTGGAAACACGTGTTTAAAAGAAAGTGGCATGGGGTATGGGCACAGGAATAACTTCTTGGATTTGAGGTTGGGGTGTTAGCAGTCACTGCATGGTAATCTCATGCTTGGCTTTGTCACTGGGTTAAGTGTACTGGGTGATTTTATTTTGTACTCTGAAATCCCTTCTGCTGGTATCAGAGGGGTTGGACTAGCTGACTGTTAGAGGTCCCTCCCCACACCAAATATTCTGTCATTCTGTGGTATGGCTACTCAGGAATATCAGCTCAGCACTCCAGTTAAGAGCATTTTCAGACTCTAGCAACAGCTTTTTCCAGAACTTGGAGGATACAGAAGTGCAGCAGACAGTTTTACACCTGAAAGTCAACAACATGATTATCTAAGCATCTCGTGGTGCTTTGGGAAAGGCTGAATTGTTAAGGGTCAGACCCACATCTGCTCCTTCAGCTCAGTCCATGGCTGAGATGAGATGAGCCTGTGCCATGGGACTGATGTGGACACCTGTGACTGGTGTTTGTGCTGCTGTTGTCCCACCTCTGTGCTTCCTGGGGGTCACCACTCGAATTTTTCATTTAAATTGGTCCATCCATGACTTCAGAATACGAGTACGATTCAGGTGGATGTGGCAGAATGCCTTTGGGAGGCTCTTGTGGTTCTCCCTGGTAGAAAACACCAGATTTTGTGTTACCCCCCAGTTTCTCGTAGGCACTTAAAGATCTGCATTGTTATTTCAAGGATTTTGATTACTTTGTCAATGAAGGAGCAAAGTTTAAAGTACCAGAGTCCAATGAAGATCCAGTCCAATGCTTACGTGGATTATTAGGTACCTGTATGCTCGGGGGGGGTGGCTTGTTCTCAGACAGATAAGTGGCTTAGAAAATCTCAAGCAGACAAATTGCTGTGTTTTTCTTGGGTTAGAACCTGGGACTGGTGGGTGGTGCAGCTAGAAGTCAGAGAAACATGGGAGTTTGTACATGAATTGTCTCATCTCGCTGTCAAAATCCATCGTGAGCGTTTGATTGTTTCAGTCTAATTATCCCTCTGTGACTGCAGTGGAATGCACAACCCTGCTACAGGCTTTTGTTGGACAATGTAAACCTTCATTTTTCTCAGACATTTCACAAATCTGTTGCATTTGGTCGATTTGATTTGGTTCATTGTGATTTTTTTGGTGTTTTTTCTTGCTTGTGAGGGCTGCCAAGTGAAGCAGAAATATTTGTGCTTGTGCTTTGAGTGTTTAACGTAGCTGCCATGATACACTGGTGTGTGTGGAACAGGAAAGATTCTTGACTGCTGGGTGGAGGAGAGTTGAATTTAATATTTTTGTATCACTTCCTTTAACAGGAGGAGGTTTGACCTGCAGAACCCATCCCGAATGGATCGGAACGTGGAGATGTTCATGAACATTGAGAAAACACTAGTGCAGGCAAGAGCCTCCCACCCCAAACTGTGTCCACATGCCAGGGAGTCACTGCCTTTTTGTGTCTTGCTGAAGAGTCTCATCCTGGACTTCTGCAGGAATATTACCCTCATCCCTCCCTTTCCCACCCCTTTTAGTCACAATTCCAGGTTATCACTTGAGAACTGGAGATGTTTTCAGTGATAATTCTGCAGATCAGCACAGGGTGAGAAAAACCTGTTTGTAAGGTAGGAGAGAGCATCCTGAGTGTCTTCCTGTGAAAGCAATATCCTCAGGACTGAGCACATCTGTGCACACCCATTCCAGTGCTGGCTTTCTTGAGACTTTCATCATGAAACAATTTTGACTTTTTTTGGGTTATGTTACATTTTAGACTCTTGCTTTATGAAACAAGTTACTACCAGAACAGGGCAGAGAGTCGCTGTGTGGAGTCTAATTTGAAGTTAAAATGTTTAACTTTCCTGTGTGGGTAACAGAGTATTTTTTAAAAACTCTTAAAACTGAGCTCTGTATAATATAGTAAAGGTATAAATACCAGGTCCTTGTTAAAAAGGAAAATGGGAAGGGCAGCAAAAAAATCTATTGCATGATCTATGGTGGTTTCAGTACATAATAGAAAACATGTTAAAATCCAGTATAAAATGAATGTGTACATGCAGATATAATAGAGACTGAGATTTGGAAATCCCCCCACACAGGGGACTTGAATTCCCTTTCACATCTTCCAGAGCTTGCAAAAATTTTTTGGAAATCAAAGAAGTGGTTTCCATTAAAGGTGCTGTGAAAGCAGGAATGTGAAAACAGCTACACTGGGTCATAGAATCATGGATTGCTTTGGGTTGGAAAGAGCCACGTTCCCTTCATCCATGATAATGTCTCTGGAGCCACCAGCAGATCTGCAGACACCAGAGAGAAAGGCAGGGGGAGTGCAAGGGAACTGTTGCTGCCATAGCAGTTCCTGGAGCTGGTTAGTGTCCTGTTTCACAAGCTGACACATCTTCCCTTTGAGCTTTTTGAAGCACTGATGATCTTAATAGGATTTTTTTTTTATTTATGGCTCATGTGGCTCACTCATTTCTTATTTAACTTCTCTCCACCAGAACAATTGTCTGAGCAGACCAACCATCTACCTCATTCCAGATATAGAACTCAAGCTGGCAAATAAATTGAAGGACATTGTCAAACGTCACCAGGTAACTGTTACATTGAGTGTCCTCCCAAAAGTGAGTTTTCAGTACTTCAACTTCCCAGTTACATCTGGATTGTCCCTGACAGCCCAAGGCAGCAGTCAGGAAACACTTAAAACCAGTCAGCATTTTACAGTGCCATTAGTAGTTGTTCTCACGTGGGGATTGAATGATAACTAAAAGTAAACCTGAATGGCTGTTGGAGTGAGAAGCAGTTGCAGTGTCTCAGGGAGTTGGTGCCAGGCCCTACATCATTTAATGTTGAATGCCTGCTTGTATGATCTGAGACCAAAGAACAAAGAAGGCAGCATGTCATACAGCTGCTGTGAATATGTGGGGTGTGAATATGACAGCATAAGGAAGCTTTAATCTTAAACCTACGTTTTCTGCTTTATTTTACTTGCTTTTTTCTTGCCTGTGCTGAGGAAAACACAAGCAGCAATGGTCTCTTGCTTGGTTGGCAGTGTGTTCCCAACACTTCCTGTTGTAGTTTAATATACCAAATGATGAACTGAACAAGATCAATAGCTTCATCTCTTAAAAATGCAAACATTCCTTTCACTTTTCTTGAGAGAAAATATCCTGGAATGTGAACTGGAGATGGTCTGATAGCCTTTTGTGTTGTGATCATTCAGGGCTGTAGCCAAAGCAAACTGTTTCTTTTCCAGATAAAATGCATGTCCTGTGTTGTGATATGAACCATTGTCTCAACATCAGTTGTGTGGTTTTTCACAGGTTACTCTTAATTATGCAGGAGAATGATGATTAAGGATGCTTGCTGTTCCCTAGAGTTAATGATTTGATTTTCCTTCCCTGAAGTCCTGTAGTGAACTCAGAGCATGCTCTATCTGTGAATGTTTTAAGGCACTTTTAACTCAGGCAGCTTTGTAAAGGGATTTGAAGAACTGAAGACAAAAATTATCCTTAATTCTGCTTTTTGGGGCTTTCTTGTGAATTCTCATCTTGTATTTGTGTTGCTACTTGTTCAATGTCTTTTTTATCTTCCTTTTTCTTGCCTGATGATCTGCTTTAGTGGGATCACTAAGTGACCTCTAGAGGTCCCTTCCATCTCTGGTAATTCTGTGGGGTGTGTTATCTTACCTCTGTCCCATCTCTAGTACCTGTGGCTCCCTCCACTCTGTTTCCAAGCCCTCTCTGCTCTGCCTGCAGCCTGTGCACAAGGTTTGTGGATCTCTTGTCCAGCACAGTGCCAGTGGGACCTCTGGGCTTCTGAACAGAGGTGTCAGTAAGATGCTTGTTCTCTGTCTATGAAGCTGCTGTTTCTGGTAGTCACCCTTTTTCTGCTTTCTCTTAATAAATGTTGAGGATTCTTCTGAGCAGAAGAGCCAGAATAATAATTTAGGAACCTGAAAGCAGGTAATGAGTGAGATTTAGCACTTATATCTATCTGCTTCTAGAAAAGTGTGCTGCTGGTTGAGAGCTCTTCCGTCTTGCACTGTCTTTACCTTGCAGGCACATCAGGTTAGCAGAGGCAGGGAAGAAGCCTTACAGTCTGCTTACATCTTCCAGAAAGCTGTTCTAATCCAAAGTTATTCACCTCCTTGTTTTCAGTCAAGATAGCATCTGACAGAGACTTCCTGTTCATCTCTTGTGTTCAGGATTTTTCAAAGCTCCAGAGGAAAGAAATGGAATTTACTGGTCAGATTGACAAAGCTCAGATAAGATACCTGAGAAGCATCTGAAACTCCTGGGGGCTGAAGGCAGAACTGCCATTATTGTTCCTTAAACACTTTGCAGCTTCTTGGGTCATGCCAGGTCTCTTTCCTTTGCCTTTGGATGCTTCTAAATTCTTTTTACTTTCCAGGTTTTTTTTTTGCTGTTTCTCAGAGCACTTCCTCTCCCTTTACCCAGGTCTGTGAACTCCTGGTCTAGGAACTCTTGCCTTTCACCCCCTGATACCAGAGTGGTCTCCAGATATTGCTACCATAATGCAGTGCACCTTCATGCTTTTTAAATTTTCCTCCTTTTGATGCTGTCTTCTAAATGAATGGCTCAGATATTGTTGGCTGTAACCTGTCCTGTGTGCTCTTAAGTCCTTTAAATAAATCTGTCAAGCATTTATGGAATGTAAATTTTTAATAACATGTTTTGGAACAGTTTGTATGAAAATAACTCCTCTGCAGACTGAGTTTCTGCTGTCCTTGGAAATGATTCTTCATTTATGGAGACTGAAGGTGTCTCTGCAGCATGTGGGAGAATCCTTATGGTTCTCCACGTGAGGGAAGGACAGGGTTTTCTTGCCACACTGAGCAGTGTTCTGTATTTATTTAACAGATACCTCATTATGTAGCAGAATTTTCTTGCATGATGATGTAGCTCAGTTAGGAATATAGTTATGGCCTGTACTCATGTGGGGAAACTGCTTCATGTGGCACCTACATAAGCAAGAGAAGTGCATCTGTTGTTTCTCATCCATCAAGAAAATGATGTCCTGAGGACACCAAGAAGAAAAAATCTTCTTTTTTGCAGATACTTGACAAGCAATGGTATCATGTTAGTGGATTTCATATTAACTCCCTTTCTTCTGTGGTGGAGGAGGCTTTTTTGGGAGCAGGGGTGTTTATTCTGTCTCTTGACATACTCTTTGAGTACTAAGGATGTTCTGTTCAAGGCAGCCATTTCTAATTAAGCTCCTCAAAACTTTATCATTTGTAATTTGTCTTATTTGGAAATTATTTTGTACCAAAACATGTACTTTGTGGGGAAAAAATGCTTTCTTAAAAAATAGCAGTGGGTTTGTATGAATTGATAGTTGAACAATTTATTATGAGAATTGGGGCAGAAGGAACGAGGAGGAGGAAGGATTTGAGATGAAAAGACCAAGAGATGACAAATTACTTTGGCAGCACTCTTACAGTAATTGCCTTTTTCTGGCCCTTGGGGGCTGGGCTGAAGTTAGCCTGCACTATTTCTGGGTTTTGGGGGATGTGGGTGAAAAGTAGCAGCCAAGAATTTTGGGATAGTGTGTTTGAAGGTTTCTCATGCAGTTTCTTATTTTCTTCCCACCTTTCCCACAGGGAACAGTAACTGAGGAGAAGTCAAAGGCTACACACCATGTTTATCCAAGTCCTACCTCAATGGATGATGGTAAAGTTGCTTTCCAGCTTTTAAGTGGAAATAATCCTGTAACTAAATCCCATTAGCACTTAGGGGAGTTTTTGCACAGACACAGAATGTTCCTCATCTGCTCCTGAGAACCACTGGAAAAGTATTTCTAGGGTTAACAGCTCCAAATAAAATCCTTGTTTCCTGCTTCTGCCTGTGGGGTGTAACAGTCACGTTTTTAATTGGTGGTTTTCAGGTTAAGGTGTGCAACACTGACCACTCTTCACTGATTGCATGGGAAATTGAGATACTTCTTCTTGCTGAATGCAACAAATAGACAATTTGTTTGTCCCATATTACTTGCAGGCTGCAGGGGATTAAAGCTAAGGATCTGGAAGAGCTTAAAGAAACTTAACTTTGATTTAAATTTTTTTTTTAAAGACTGGTGAAAGTACAGGGCCTGAAATTGAAATTTCCTTTAATTTTTTTTACTTCTGTTGCTTTTGTGTGTTCCCCAGGGTTTAAGTATGGGTCAGTCTGTTGAGTGAAACATTATTAGGAATCAGCTAGATGTGGGAAAGGTAGATAGATGCTAAAGTAAATACGAATGGAAATTTTTTTTGCCATGTTCTTGTCTTTCCAAGTGTTAGGTTGGGACTGGTGATATATTTATTGCAGTGGTCTGGCCAGGTGGTTGCAGTAACAAGTAGACAAGATAAATGGAGATTGTTGGTTTACTGTAATGCAGTTTGCCTCCATGTGAAATACACTGATTCCACAAAAGCAATTTAACAGCTGCATCCTTCAGCAAATATAAAAAAAACCCTCTTCATTTTATTATCTTCAATACATTTAATTGCTGGTGGATAGGTTTTGAGTTTCACTGACATAAATTGGCTGTTCTGATGAGCTCTGGCATCTGGTGGCCACTAGATGGAAGTGTTCACTTCTGCTCCTGGGTTCTTTGTCCTCGGGTGGTTCCTGTTTCTTTCTAACCCCTTCAGGTTCTCTGAAAAGGGTTGAGCACAGTAGGAGCCATCTGTCTTGCCAGTGAGCAGGCAGTGTGCTAGGCAGAGCTCTCTCAGTTCCTGGTTATTACTCTCAGGTGAGAAAACAGCCATGAATTCAAGCAGTCTAACTTCATACAGGTTCAAACCCTTGGGGTTTCTCTTTTGATCCTGCTCTGGGCCACGTTCTCAATGTCTGGGTTACAGGGATAGGTTGTTGCATTGTGTCAGGTGTGCAGTTTAAAAAAAAAAAAGTCTTCAAAGCAGTAGCCAGACCAAGCATATGCCTTGTGGCAAACTCAGCAAAGCAGTGGCTTTCCTCAGTAACTCTTGTATGGCCTTGGATTCTTTATTAGCATTGCTGTGACAGAAGGAGGATGAAGCCTCAGGTTTGATTATATTCTTGTAAGTTTTTTATTAAAATCTGTTTCACCACTGTGTTGGAACACAGATAACTGTTTCAGTCCTCTGAATCTCAATCTGGAGTGTGTCAGGGCATGAATATATGTTCCTGGGAAAGGAAATGTGGTAACTCAGCATTAAAACAACTTCACCAATGTCACATGTTATGTGCAGGCAGAGTAAAGGCATGGCTAGCCCTGGCAGAGGTAATGCAGGCAAGTGTCTTGCTGTGGCAGGCCAGTTGTAATTCACCATAGGAGGCTTTTATCAGAGCTGATTACATTAATTTTGCTTTTCCATAGTTGGTCACATTAAATCAGTGTTTATAACTCAGTTCTGATGCTAGATTTCTTTCTCCTTTGCAGATGAATGGTTGAGACCTGTGATGAAAAAAGACAAGCAGGTGTTGGTACACTGGGGCTTTTTTCCAGACAGGTAAAGAAAGGTGGGGGAAGAAGGCAGACCCCAAATCTTAAGTTTGTTGAGTGAAAAGTCTTGATTCAAACACGTCAATAGAAGAATCCATGTCCTCAAACAAGCTGCTGCTTTGGCTTCTGGGTGTTGCCTCTCCTGATTCCAGTGCTCTGTGGTTATCAGTTGTGAACCTGCTGGGGAATGTCCTGGCTACAGCTGTGCTCTCTATGCTCTGTTCTGCAGACTAGGACAGGCTCAGACCTGTCTCACTGACTTTTCTAAAAATTTAACCAGAATAGAGAGTCCTGCATTCCTGTTGCTTGGATTCTGAATGATTGGGCATTGCTGTTCATAGTATGAGAAGAGCAGTGCTCATCTTCTGGAGTATAACCATGCAGTAATTCAGTATTGCTGCCATTTATCTCAACATCCAAAGCATGAAAAGACTTAATCCCTGATTTAAAACTGGAATCTGAAGCCCCATTTGTGCTGTTGGATGAGGTTAGGAAAGGAGGGTCTGTTTGTTCCACAGAGCCATTAGTAAGGTTACAAACTGAACCAGACATTGGAAGTGTGGAGTGAGCCTTTCCATAAAGCTGGTGAGACTTTAATGCCAGAAGGGGGAATTTCTAATCACCTGGTTGAACTTTAATTGACAAAGAAGGATTTCACCCCATGGATTCCCCTTTGGTCAGGTACAAGTGGCTGTTAAAAGCACATATTTGAGAAAGCTGACCTGTGTTGTTAGAAGATCATAAAAGACAGTGAGCTTAAATGTCTTGGTAATAACTGGTTTTTGAAAACTCACAATATTAGTAAACTTCTGTTTAAATTGCTTTTTTGTGCCAGAATTCTCAGGAGCCATAAGCATGTTGCAGTGGAAGAGAGCAAACAACAATCATATTAAAGCTTCCTTCTTCATACAGATGAAGAACCTTTTCAGTATTTTTACATTTATAGCAACTGGGTAGTCAAGTTTGTGTTGGCTCTGGATCTGTGTATATGTATTTATAAATATCAGTATAAACCTGAGGAATGCTGTGTACACACACCTTTTCTTGCCTGTGACTGACCCCAGTTCCTCAGTACATGCCTAGTGTTGATTACAAAGTATTTTGGGTTTTGCTGCTACTGAGTACAGCTTCTTATTATTTATAAATAGGCTTTTGAAGGAACAGTATGTGAAAAAGTGCCTGTAAATAAAAGATGGATTCCACAGCAGTAGGGGCTGAAGGAAAGGATCCACACTCCTCTCTCCTGGGAGTCCAGTATCTTTTGCTTTAAATTCATAAGAACAGAAACAGATTAAATAACTTAATGCCAGGGTTTGAATAGGTGACTCAGAAACTGGATTTCTACCCCTGAGTTTGGAGAGGTGATTGGCAGTTTTGAGCTGGAGCTGGCTTCACTGAGGTGGCTTTTTAATTCAGAAAGTTAAATGTGTGTGTTGGATGCCTTTTCAGTGTTCCTCTAGCAGCACCAGTGATTATTCCTTTAACTTCTCACTGAGTGGCAAGTACTTTGCTATTCTGTCCCATCTGTATGATTTGCACATGTCAAAAATTGCTGAATAAATATTCCTGCTGGTGTTCTCTTGGGATGAACAGCCCCGGGGACTAATTTTGTGTTGTCTGCCTGTTCTCATTAGCTATGACACTTGGGTTCATGCCAATGAAATAGATGCTGAAATCGAGGATCCCCCAATTCCTGAAAAGCCATGGAAGGTAAGTCTCTCTTAAGCAGTTTCCCAAAATTCCTGTGTTGGTAAAACTCATGCTCAGCTGCTACTATCTGGATGTTTCACTGTGCTGCTGGTGACACTGGTTCTATTTCCATGTAAGTGGGAAAGCAGAGTGATATTTTTGGAGCTGTAATGAAAACGTCTGAAATATTTTGTTGCTCTGGGGAGGAATGCTGATGAAAAAATACTGTATTTTGTGAGGGAAAAGGACAGACTTACTCAGTTCTGATAGTGCCAAAATGATCGTGTTTATTTTGGCCTGACTTGAGAAGTTCTGTGCTAAAGGTGCTGGCACTCCTGATGAAGTGCAGGTGTCTGGAGGGGGAGACCTGACAGCTCCATGAGAAGGCACATTGGGATTATGCAGTGTTTAAGGAGAGGCAGTGGGGCAAATACCATATTTTTTGTGTTATTTTTGGAAGAATATTGGTAGAGAAAAGAGCTATCAGGTTAAAAAAGTGAGGGTACCCCATACGTATTGTTATAGGGCTTAAAGCATATTTTGTGTGCAGAAAGTTCATCTTTTTCTATAAAACAGAAATTGCTGCCTATATTAGGAGTTTGACAATATGGAAATTAAGAAGCTTTTTAGGAGAACATATCTGGATTTTTGGAATCAGTGGTACAGTTGAGATCACAGAATCATTTTGGCTAGAAAAGACCTTTCAGATCATCAAGTCCAACTGCCAACCCAGTGCTGCCAAGGCCACCACCAAACCATGGCCAGCAGCACCACGTCTGCCTGGCTTCCAGATCTTCTTCTTTGAGTTACTGTAAGAGCAACTTTATTTCCAGCAGATTCAGCTAAAGGGATCAGAAGAGAGCTGTGGTCTGGCTGACAGACTGTGTGGCTGTGGGCTCTCCTGGCCCCTGGTTTCACACTGAGTGTCTCAGCTCAGTGCCACTGCAGACACTGCCTTCTGTCTGCTCTTGGCTTTCTTGATCTTCCTGAATTTGCCAAAAGCCTTGGCATTGCCAGAGGACTACCACGTATGAATGCAACTGTCCCTAGACTTGGAGCCTCCATGGAAGTGTCTGAGAAAATCAGGAGCTGTTTAAAGACTCTCTGAGGGTTCTCCCACACCTCTCTTTGTGGAAATGTTCCATTTAATGGGAATTGTGCTTTTAACTGGTGTTGCAAGAGTGGAAGAAGTCAGAACATCTCAATCTGTTGAGCACCTTGTGAGCATTCAGGCCACCATCAGCATCCTTACTTAGGTTCCCTACATAATTAGTTTTCTTTCTACAGTTTGTCTTTCTGATTTAGCTCAATGCAAGTGAACACTACAGAGCAGTTATAATCAGACAGCAGCAAATACTTTGTCCTTTTACTGGAATTGCTCTTTTCTGTATATAGCATGTGGTGATGTTCAGTGTGCATGCTGCTGATCTGAAGAGCAGAATTAAGAAAGGAGCTTGGCTCAGAAAAAAGTTATGTCTGTTCAAACACTGCTTAATTTATTCCAAGTAGTTACATGTACATTATTTGGTATAATGTTTTTGCTCTATGGTTTATTTTCATTGTTCTGCTATGTAAACTAGAACTGTACTAGAACTTGAGCCAGGGGAGGCTCAGATTGAATATTAAGAAAAATTCTGTTATGGCAAGAGTGGTCTGGCATAGGAACAAGCTGCTCAGGGCAGTGGAGCCACCATCCCTGAAGATAGCTAAAAAACCCCATGTGGATGTAGCACTTGAGGATGTGGTTTAGTTGGCTGGTGTTGGTTGACAGTTTGATGATCTTAAGAGGTCTTTTCCTGTTTTAATGATTCTATGATTCTCTCCTGAATCTCTGACTTGGATGTTTTCTCTCAGTTCTCCCAAACATACCAGTAATCCTTTTGTGCTGGGAACCTCTCCTTTAGGCAGTGCCAGAGAAAAGTCTGTGCTGGTCCCAGGTGGCCACCTTTCTGCCAGGGTCTCCCCTTCAGTTGCAGCTGGCCACTCTTCTCCATGTGAGACATCTGCATGTTTTGTGGGTAGATTTGCTGTTTCAGCAATTCTTTTCCAGTTTTGCAGTACCTCAGCCAAGGGCATCCTCCTCTGTGTCAGGTATATTTCCCATCACTTTATTTATCTCTGTCTTTTACACTGCCCAGGCCATGCTTCCCCTTCCAAAAGCTACAGCAAAAACTTTTATTTTCATAAGGTCTGCTCAGGGCATTTGAGTGCTTGACCCTTTGGTGTCTCCTCCTCCAGAGGTCTCAGGTGGACTTACCTGCTGTTGGCAGTTGGATTGTTGGAGATAAGAGCATCCAAAGGTGGTGGCCAGGGGTCCCATCTGGGTTGCCAACTGTTAAATGAGAAGCCCCTGCCTGAGCATTCAGCTGTCACTCAAGGATTTGCACATAACACCCCAGTTTCTACCTGCCAGGACCAGTTAAAGGTCACACTTATTCTCAGACACACTTTCTCCTCCGTCAGACTTGACTCTTGGTGTCCCACAGCAATCTCAGGTGTTGGATTTTAGAAACAGAAAAAATTTAATGGAAAGGGAGAGCAGCAGGGTCAGCTGGAGCTGGGTGCCTCCAGAGGGGGACCCCAAACACAGAAATCCCTGAGCAATCACACTCTTAGGACTGATGCACCCACTCCTCACCTGCCCTTCATGCCCCTTTTAGTCCAGTGATTTGTTTGTGGTTTGGGGTCTTCTAAGACCTTACTGGAGTCTTTCTCTGTTCCCAGCAGGCTGTCTGCCACTCTTACCTTGTTGGGTTGCAGCTTCTGCTGATGGTTGTAGAACTCCTGATCTGCTGGTTTGTGCTGCTTGTGCACCTGTGCTGAGCAGAACAGATTTGGGAAAAACCTTGCTTGACATCAGTGTGGTACCAACATCCTTCTCACACTGAAGGCAAAACACTGACTGTACTGTCAGCTGCTGGGAAAATCCACAGTTATTTTTCTTAGTAAAGGCCATAGCTTGTGGCCTAGCTGATGCTAAGCAAAGAGTATACCAAATCACACATTATTAGAACCCACACAATATTAAAACTTGATAGCTGAAGTTAAACAACTAGGATTTCTCAGCAGAGCTGCTGAGGTGATGTCTTTTACATCAAAGATTTTGATGGTAGTTTTAGCATCCACAGTGCATTCTAAACACAAAGCCACTGTCCCAGCTCAGAGAGCTGACTTTGCACTTCAGAAGGCTTAAAAATGATGAAGGAACAAACTAGGCATTGAGTACACTATCAGGCATGTCCATTCCTTATTATATTGCCTCATGAAGCTGTCACCTCTTAGGTGTAAAACTCTGACGAGATGCTCAGACCCTGGTAACACAGCTGCAGGTGTTTCCTTCATCCTTTCAGGTCAGTCATGGAGTCATTTTTTTTAAAAAACATCAGCATATTGAGATGTTGTTCTGTTCTTTAGGTTCATGCCAAGTGGATTTTGGACACAGATGTATTCAACGAGTGGATGAACGAGGAGGATTATGAGGTAGATGAGAACAGGAAGTCAGTCAGTTTCCGACAGAGAATCTCCATGAAAAACGAAGAGGTAGGTGGTTCCCTGCCTACTTCACTCCTGCACTCTATCTCTACGAAAGTAAATTTTTTTTGGCACTCAAAGTTGCTAAAATTTAGCCAGTTAACCAGTTTGAGGTGCCTACGATAACACAGTCCATCTCCCTTTTTTCTGATGCATGTCCTTTATGTTCACTGCAGCATCAGGGGGGACTGTAGGAAATTTAAAGCCTTTCACACTGAGAAATGAAAGGATTCTGGAGCTGAGTGTAGTGTGTGTTGTAATACTGCTTTTAGCTTCTCTGTTGAAGAATGTATTAAGGAAGAGTGTAGCCCACAGCCTCTCAATGACTAGATTTGGGCTGAGCTAACTCCTTCACTTCTCTAACAGCCTGTCCGTAGTCCAGAGAGGAGAGACAGGAAAGCAGCAGCAAGTACAAGGAAGAGAAAGCATTCTCCTTCTCCACCCCCAACTCCTGTGGAGTCAAGAAAAAAGGCAGGCAAGAAAGGGTGAGTGTCCAAGTCTTGGAATTTGAGGCTAATTTTCTTCAAAAAGTGCTTGTGGGGTCACCTCTCACTTGTCCCACCTTGGATAACAAAAGAAGAATGATTTCTGCAATAGATTTGGGTGATTTTGCTGGTGCAGTGTATGTGATTTATTTACTCCTCTAGAAATGTGTTACCTGCAGGTGGAGGAGAACCTAGTGCCAGCTGTCACCAACCAGCTGGGGTTCATTGCTGCAGCAAGAGTAGAACTTACCAAATGAAAAGGTGCTCATCTGCTTCTAAAATAGCTCAAACTCATTCTGCTAGTGCAGTCATGCAGTACACGTACACTTTCTGAAGTGCAGCCCCAGAAATTACTGTGCTTAATTGAGGAGGGTTTTTAATCTCCATAGCCATGCAATTTAAAGTCCACTTCTCAAATGCAACTTTAACAGAGTGGCATTTCTGTTTACAGGTGGGGTACAGATCAGAGTGCTTTTCCTAGTGCTGGTTTCATCTCTTAAAAAATTAAAGGCTGATATTATATCCAAATAAAAGCTATTTATGGGGGTGTATGTCTAGATCTGGAGGGGAGGACTTTTGTACTAAAAATTCAGGCCTTGTTTAATATACGTGTTGGGCTCTGGTAAGACAGTGTTGGACATTTATCATCTGAGGTGAGAAAGAATTACTTGATAATCTGAATTATTTTTTTATTCCATATATAAAGTTAGATACTGTAAGGAGAGCTGTGGGTGATTTTGTCTTCGTTCCCAAAATGGCTTCCTCTGTGTGCAGACTGGACAGAGCAGCCTTTTTCCTGAAATAAGAGGCAGCAAGCCTTGAGTTGGTCTGTAGCCTCTGCTGGGCTGTGCAGCAGATGCCCTTCCTGCAGCTTAAAAAAGGACAAATGTCAGTGAATCACTGTGCCCTTGAATCTCACCAGAATCCAAGTGCTGCCAGCATACCTGAGGCTGTTCTGGATTGGAATCAAGATTTCTGTCCAGTGGTGGTCTCCAGTCTTGAAACACTGGAAAAAGACCTTTTGTTTTTTTTGAAACTTCCTTTGATTTAGTAACAGGCAGAAGATATTTTTCATTACCTCCACCAGCACCACTTCCTACAGCATTCACGTTTTCCTGCGTGCTGTGACCCAGTCCTTTAATCCTGATATCTGAAGAATAATGTCAAGATGAGAACATCTGACAGTGGCAGCTGGCAGAGCATTTGTGTGTGATCTGTTTTAGGCAAGCAGCCTTATATGGGAAAAGGAGAGGGCAGAAAGAAGAAGATGAGCAAGAAGATCTTACAAAGGACATGGAGGATCCCACACCAGTACCTAATATAGAAGAAGTGGTACTTCCCAAAAATGGTAAAATATGCATGCACTGGATTCTCTGAATGTTAAAACAATTGCTTAAACTGCTCTGAAAAAGTGCACATCTTTTGTCAAAGCTTTGAATTCCTTTGTGGCCACGGGGCAGGTGATCTGTGCCCATCTCAATTTAGCTAGTCAGGGATGGCTGAGAAGGGCAGCAGGTTCACCTTCTGTTGGCTTTCTGAAATACATTAACAACAGTCCTACTTAAATGGTGAGTTTCAGCTATTTTAGGATTCTTCTTGCCCTTTATGCAGAGTTCATCATTTGGGGACAGAGTTTTCTAGAGGAAAAGAACTGTGTGCCAAGGACCCAAGATAAGCTTCTCAAATGAGTGGAAACTCTAGCAACCATGCACCCAGTTCTTAATCCTTTTCTGGAAAGTGTTTACATGAGCAATACCTGTGAGTAAAGATAAATCAGAAAAATAATTCCTTCTCTCAGGTCTTTGACACAAAACCTTTTGGAGTGCCACACCATTTGGTTTTTTACCTGGTTTGAACTGGCTTGGAAGGATTGTTACGTGTTGTGCAGGTGGAGGAAGTACAGACTTGGTCCCCTAACAGCCAGAATAGAAGCTGCTTTGTGTTCAGATGTGAAATTACAGAGAAATCAAACAAATGGTCTGTTGTACTCACACTGCACAGATGAACTCTTCTGAACTGCAAAGACATGACCAACAAAACTGGTTATTGATAAGATAGTAAAAGGATGATGCTAGGCTTGGATAATTGTGTCCTGTCTGATGGTTACTCATTAGAGTTTCAATCTCCCTTCCTCTTGTAGTGAACCCAAAGAAGGACAGTGAAAACACGCCTGTGAAAGGAGGAACAGTAGCAGACCTTGGTAAAACACACCACACCATCCTGCACCCCCTCCCCTAAATTTTATGGTAAAGTCTTGCTTGCAGGCCAAATGAGCAAATATTTTTAAAGCTTTCTGTTTTAAAAGAAAACTAGATTTTTTTATTGAATTAGTTGAGTTACCTCATGTATCCAAGTTGAAACATGTTGACTCTTTTTCACTTACAAGGCTGTTCCTTGTATGCATTTATTTATTTATTTTAAATACATAAGCTTTTTCCTGGCAGATTTATTTTTCTTACTGGGAATCAGGGTGGATGACAGGTTCCCTGAGCTTTGCTGAGTCTCTGGAATAAGAGATATAAACTAGTGTCCCATATCCTATTATATGAAGCTACATCTAGAGCACTGAGAAAGGCAGTAATTAGATACAGATTCCTAACTGGGGAAAAATTCTAATTATTCTTCCTCTGTCTTCTTACCTGTTCCCATGTCTGGTCTAGTGGAGTGCCTGGGTAAGGTTGAGATTGCCTTAATGATGTCTGCTCCAATTTGCTTCCCTCCCAAAACAAACTAAATACTTGTTCCAGTGAAGCAATTGCAAGGCTCATGAGTAATCAGGCACTTTTATTAGTGTAATTCTCTATAATTTTACCTTTCAGATGAACAGGATGAGGAGACTGTGGCAACTGGAGGAAAGGTAACACTGGCTGTTTCTTAACTGAGTTTGGTAGAAACAAAGATTTTCATCTCATTTTCAGTAACTTAGCTTGTAATATTATTCAGCTGATACTTAAGATTAATTTTGTCACTGCTGGGAATGTTGGTTTGCTATTAGAAAAATTCTCCAGATACTTGGAGACTATTTTATATGTTTAAATCCAGAATATTAACAATGAGAATGAGGAAACAGACACAAAAGCATTGTCAAATAAGTGTTTTCCAGGTGCAAAATTCTTCAAAGTTTATGCTTTTTCTTCAGGTTTCAGAACTAAATCTAAACCCCAGATAGGATTCCTGATAGTTTTACTGGAGTTGCTGGGGTAGTACCTGTTTTTATTGCAGTGCTTGTGTGCCAAGGGCTGCTGACAGGTTCCCTGGTGCCTTGGGAAGGATCTCCCCTGTGTTGGGTACAGACAGCTGCTCTCCTGCTCCACCACAGACACTTGGATTGCTTGCACACTTCATTAAGAAAACCTGACTTTCTCTCCATACTGCTGTGTTTCTAGTTTTACACTGTTTCAGTTCCTGTTGTCTGAAGAGCTGTTGTCAAATTACCAGATGGAAATACCTTGTCTTTGGGGGAATTTGTCTTATCAATACCAGTGACTCTTTTAGACCTTGCCTTAGCAGCTCAGTTACTTTGAACAGTCTGTTGTTTCTCTGAAATCTGTCTGGACTAGTAAAGTTCAGTTAAGAAAACCATTTAGTATTGAGTTGCCTGCAGGCTCTTCAAACAGCACCTGGGTTTTTTTCCTACAGTTCATAACATGTCTTGACCCCCTCCACATCCTTGTCTTTACTTATTTTGGATCAGGAGATGAGGATGGGCTGGAACTCCAGTTGCAGAACACCTCGTGGTCACAGGAAGCTTCTGTTGTGAAGCAACAGAAAGTAACCCAAGACTTGTCCCTCTTCTTGGAAATCTTAAAATCTTGCTCACTGGTGACTTCACAGCCCTTGCTGAGCAGACTCATGGGTCTGGTCACCCTCTGAGTGGAAGCAGATACAGAGATGTGGACTTACATGTTGAACTTAGTATTTCCTCTTCACAAAAGAGAAATCCCCAAGACCAGCATTAAGACTGATCAAAGTGACTTTATCCAAGCAAAAATGGAGAGTAATGAGACACAGCTCTGCAGGCAGGAAATGATTACTGCTGACAGGTGTCTTTAGTGGAACTAAAAGTAACAAATCTGATTTCCTTCAGTACTCTTCTGAGGAATGAGAAGGTTAATGGGGGAAGAGTGGCAAAAAATACAACCTGTCTTAGACAATAGTATAAAATTGGTGCAGTGTCAGTAACTGGAGATGGCAGCAAGAGCCAGGCTGGCAGATTGCAGAGTGCTCTAGGTTGGTGCTGAATTCATTACAAATGGTTACAGAATACTACAGAATGGAAGTGCAGAATTTTCTCCTACAGTTCCAGCATGCTTAATTTTATAACCAGGATAAAAACCATACTGCCAGGTATGACCTTGAGATGTGGGAGCTGGCTCTGTAAAACCTTCTTGCTGGCTTTATGTACTCTTTAATGTTTTTATGAACACAGTTCACACTTGCTCTGCTCCCTGGGATTTCCCCACTGACCAGAGATTTGCATTAAGAAAAGTTTATTTTGCACAGGACTGGAAAGCAGTTGTTTTTATCTAACTTGGTGCTGCCTGAGAGTTGTTGGGTCTGTCTCTTGCCACCTGTTTATTGTTGTGTTCCCTCCCTGGTGCAGGAAGATGAAGATCCAAACAAAGGGGATCAGAGTCGGTCAATTGATCCAGGTGAAGATAATGTCACAGAACAGACCAACCACATCATCATTCCCAGCTATGCATCTTGGTTTGATTACAACTGGTAAGAAAGTAAATTGGAAGTGAGGAAAGATTGAGTTTTGATGATTGATTGTTTCTCACCAACCAAGCTTAGAACTGAAAGAAATTACTTTTGTTTAGGTTGGGTTCCCGTGTATGGGTTTATCTTTTCATTTAAAAATCTTTCTCAGCTGGCTTCTGTCAGTTTTCAGGGATTGAGAATGAGGAAGAGAATTTCCAACAGCATAGATCTTCAGTCTGCCTTCTCAGCATTTTTTTGCTTTACATTGATTTTAAGGGTTTTTGGGTTTTTTTCCCCCAAGGGGAAATAATCCTTTCTCTTCCCTGCTTCTCTAGTCCTTGTAATGATCTTTCTGTGTTTGTAGCTATTTCTCAAAGCTGGTGGCTTTTTATTTTGCTTCAGATCTTGACTTTGAGAGTAAGTCACTGATTATACAAGGAGGACACTTGTTTCATTTTGGAATCCTCCTTGGAGCCAAAGGTTTGTGGTATTGTACAGCCAGCTAACTAGTTATAGCAATGCTAATGTGCTCTCTCTACTCAAACTTCTGTGGTGTGCAAAGAGAAGCAATTGATGGGGAATAAAAGTCCCTCTAAAAGTTAAATTCTTATGTAGTGCTTTTTTTGGTTTGTTTTTTTTTTTTTTTTCAATAAAAACTGCTTTGGAAACAAAAAGGAGTAGTCATACATCTGGAAGAGCTGCCATTTGAGCATGTGTTTTGTCATAGCTTTAGGAGCTGAGAGATGAAGAAGTCTGGATCTGCTGTAGATCAGAACAGCAGCTGTGTAATTGCTGCCCAGGGCAGGGCTGGAGTCCCCATCATCCCTGGAGGGGTTTCAGAGCCTGGAGATGTGGTGCTGAGGGACAGGGGCTGGGGGTGGCCCTGGCACTGCTGGGGGAAGGGTTGGACTGGATGATCTGAAAGGTCTTTTCCAACCAAAACATTTCTGTGATTTCCATGGAGATTTGCTTTAGGCATATGTGTAGTCTGTGCTTCAATTCCTTGTTTATAAAGTGAAGGCACAATAATACTTCCCTACTGAGAAAATGACATTTTGCCACGAGGTCCCTCTGACACTGTCATGCCAAGTGCCTTTAGGGAGAGGCTGCTCCTGATTAATGCCTCTGGATTGGTGCATTTGTGTAGCAGTAATGGCTCTAATGGTGTTCCTGGGAGCTCAGTCTGGCTGTGAAAAGTGGCTAAAAACTAAAGAAGTGTTTCTGAAGACAGATGGAATTCATGTTGCATTCAGTGTACCTGTTCTGACCTTGTGAAAGGCAACCTGAAATCAGCTCTGTGGTGGGAACAGGGGGCACCCACAAGGTAGCAGAATGATATGAAAAGAAGCTTTGATTTTGTCAATTCTAGTGCTCCAGAAACAGCCCATTAAGCTGATTGGGATTTGAGGCTGAAATAACAGCACAGCTGTGAGATTGACATTTTTTCTGTCTCTGAGCACTGCTTCTCCCTTCAGTGACAGTTTTTTTGTTGTGGAGAGAGCACACACACAGCACTGTCCCACCTCAGGCTGCAGGTGTTACTGCTGCTGTGCCAGCAAATGCTTCTTGGGTTCTGTGAATATGGGAAAAACCTCACTGCCTGACACCTCCCAGACTGCTAATACTTCTTAATGGGTCGAGTTGCAACTAATTTAGAGCAGCCTGAAGAATAATTCTAATCAGCTCCTCACAAAATGTTTTATTAGTGGCTGTTTTAGAAAAGTCCTTGCTAAAATTAATTTCCTAGTAAAAAGATAAAACTTATTTAATGCTCAGTTCAGTTCCAGTGTGATCTCTTATGCTTTGGGCAACTTCGTTGCAAGAACTGCAGAATTTGTTTTTTACTGAAATCTGAACAATTCACTGGTTGCTTTTCATCTTTGAGGCAGAGTTTCCTAGGAATGACAAGTTGAGAGTAAGCAATATCAGTGTAAAAGGACAATTACATGGTAGGTTAAAACCTGAACATACAGGAGGAAGGTTTGTAAAGGATGTATTTTTCAGTTTCCTTGGAAAATAACAGTTCTCAAAGGACCACTGTAGTTCTCCAGATTTTAACTTGCATAAAGTGTGTGCCATTCTATGAGTTTCTGTCTTAGAAACTTACTCAAACTAGTAAAAAATTGAATTTTTAAAAAAATATCTCTACTTTTTCCTCACTCAGTAAAAGGTGGGTTAAATCTCAGGTCCCTCAAAGAATTTGTATATCAAGATCTTAAAAAAGAACAAATGAGCTCACTGATGAAGTCCTGTGTACTCTGGCTGTTCACTTGCATTGTAGTTTTGCTTTGCAGTGAAAACCCTCTTGCACAGCACATTATATACCAGGAATAACAAAGAATGATCTTGTTCATTTGTTGCTGGTGCAATCACCCTGCAATTAAAAGGTTTCAGGACCAAATTTCTTATGTTAAAATAAATAATCACTTCCTCCAGTCCTTTATTTAGGGAACACGAGAACAGCTATGAGAATGTAATTTCCCAAGTTTCTGCAGTGCTATTTACAGTGTCAGGCTCTTAGCACATGCACAATGGAGGATTCTACTAGAAAAACATGGCAGCTTAAATGTGGAACAACTATGGAAGGAAAAAATATTAATATGTGTGCTAAATAACTGAAGCTGGATCTGCTGTGATCTTTATTTTACCTCCTGCATAGCACCTCGTGTGTCAGTAGTTCTGCCCTTCTGTATGTGGTCAGTTTTTGCCCCATATATGAAATGCAAAGGGGCAGAGGTAATTTTAGGGCAGTGTTTAGCTGCTCCAATTATCCATACTAAGGATTTTATTTTCCCAGTTGACCAGAGAGTTAGTAGCTACATTCCTGAAGCCAGTGCATCTCCTACCTGACTTCTGAGCTCTAGGAATTGCTGTAGATCCAACTTTGCAGTTGGACTCAAAGCATTTATTGGCACTCCCATGTTCTAAATATACACTGGAAAAACTGAGATTCTTTGGGGGATTGGTACTTTGCTGAATGTTTGCACTAAGTAGGTTGAAGAATGAAGATGTCATAAAGGTACAGCTGCTTTTTCCTCAGAGTTGGACCAGGGCAGAGTTTTGGGTGTGTAGCTTTGCTTTGATCAATGACTTGAAATTTGTGATACTTCTTTTAATCCAACTTTGCTTATTGGATTGAAATATACTTAATTCCAAGGGGTCATACTAGAATACTAGGTTTTTTTAAAAAAGAAGCCTTTGCTATAAATGTTCTCCCTCAAAATAGTCATTTGAAGGTGTGCAGTGTACTCCAAAATTATTTGTTATATAGTATCTTAATTGTGTATTTTTATTACAGTATTCACGTGATTGAGCGTCGTGCTCTTCCTGAATTCTTCAATGGAAAAAACAAGTCCAAGACTCCAGAAATGTAAGTAAAGCAGGTGAATAAAGGCATCTAAGAGTTCAGCAAGGTAAAGCTTCATGAATCCTGTGGTCATTTCAGCTCAGCATGTGTGAAGCAGCTCCTGTCTGTAGGGACATGAAAGAAGGAAACAGCCCCCTGTGCAACCACTTCTTGTAGTTTGGTAATAGTAAAGGTCAAACTTTTAAATATCAAATATTAGTTTGATATTAATAGTGGTTATCCAGGAAAAATAAAACCAGTGTCTCCCAAATGCAACAAATTCTTGAACTTTTTTTTCTGTGGTACAAGACACCATCTTCCAAAGACATCTGCAAAATTCTTGAAACTTAATAATCCTCCTTATCTCTCTCTTCCCATGCCATGGTGTATCTTTGAGACTCAGGTGTTTTGTCTGTGAGCACTGATCACCCAGTTTGTTGTAGGATGCTGTCTCAGACTGTGGAATGAATTTTACACAGGTACCTGTATTGATTTCACAGTTCCCTGAGCAGCTGATGCATTCTGAAAATGCAGGTTAGGGTTGGAAAATGAACCTTCATAGCCTGAGATGTATCTGTGTTTTCAGATATTAGGTAGTCCAGTTTGAATCACAGAGCTGGAGTTGTGCATTGCAAGAAGAAAAATACTTCTTTTTATATATAGCTGTTCCAGACCCTCTGTGGACATTTTAATTCTGGAAATGCCTGTTAAATCCAGGTGGAGTTCTCTCAGTTGAATTCAGATCCAGTTTGGACCAATCTCATCTCCTTGTGGGTTCAGAAATCTACTGTAGAACTTCAGTGTTCTTAATTGAAAATTATTATACACACACAGTTACTTTAACAGCTGCCCTGAAGCTGTTTGCAAGAAATTTTTTAAAAATATTACTATCATATTGAAATATTGCAGCTTTTCTTATACAGCAGATGATGAACATCAGATGGGACTTAGCAATGTAACAAGATATGATGCTGATTTGGCATCAAATGTTTATCCTGAGACTCTCCTGCAAGGCTTGTTAGATGCATTAATAAGAGTACCACCTCCCCTCCCCTGAGGGCTTCCTGTTCTAGCAGTAAATTTAATTATTCAGATTTATTAATCTTGAAAGGTGATTAAAGGAAGATGGTCAGCATCAGATTTTTGAGCAATGTGCTTGTTTCTGTTAAAATTATAATCCTAAAACCTGAGGGTTCACAACAAAAGCCCACAACATGAATTTCCTCACCACTGTATGATTGTTGGGACAGTGGACACAGGCTAGTTGTGTTCTCTTAATCTTGGTATCAAATCCTGGTTTGGTGGCAAAGCAGCTTAAATCAATTTTTTTAATTAACTACCAAATGAAGCATTTGAGATGTCTTCTCAGTAGGTTGTTTTAAAATCAGCAAAGCTGTGCATCTTTCACACAGAACATTTCTTCACCTAACTTCATTCCTCAGTTCCTTAGGAGTGCAAATGATCGTGGTGATGCCATCCTCACTGCTCTTCCAGCAGGAAAACCAGGAAAGCTTCAGAGACTGTTCTTATGCTTCCATCTCCTCAGGCCTGACTGATCCTTTGTGGGGCTTCTGATCTAACCTCGAGAGAGAAATCAGAAGCTAAGCTTTTCCATCATGGAGAAGGGAAGGTTGGGAGTCCCTGCTGGGATGGGGCCCTGGGAAGTTGGGAGTGTTCTTCCTTGGAGTCTTTCAGGCCTTGCTGGATGAAGCCCTGAGCAGCCTGGTCTGTTAAGTGTTTTCAGTGCTGACCATGGGCTGAGAGACCTCCTGAGGTTCCTGGCACCATGAATGATTTGCAGCCTGTGGTCTTTACTCTCAACTTCTCTCTTGTTTGAGTTGTAACTGTAGCTGCATCACAGTCATTCCAAATGTGTTTGAACCCAAATGTAGTTGATAACAACTCCACTCCAGCAGTTTTTACTGTTCAGTGTATTTTTGTTTGGGGATTCCTGGGACTTGGTGTCTAAGGCTGCAGACAGACTGGATTGTGAAGGAATGCTGCAGTTCTGTGCTTTCAGTGATGTGCTCGTCACATGTAATCCCATGACTCCTTTTTCATTAGACATCAAAACACCAGGTCTCAATAACTCATCTGTGAGCTGCTACTGGTTATTGCCAGTGAGAGAAGTAAATCAGGGACTCCTCCCAGTCCTGATGTTGTCCTACAGATGTATTTTTGTCGCCGTCTGGGGGTTGTAGGAGTAGCATGTGCTCTTGGCTTTGTGGTTTTTTTAAAAGAAAATAGAAACATCCTTCTGGATGGAAATGCCTTGCCTCCAGCTCAGTTTTCAGGCCAACCAAAATACTGTGTCTGAAAAGCTCACACAGATTCATTCTTGTGACAGGAGTGCCTGGGGGGTGGTTTCTGTCTTAAAAGGAATTTTAAGTAAATAGTAGTTGACTTCTTTTTCTTTCTGTTGACAAGTTTTAGCTGATGGGTAATGTCATTGTCAAAACCAGACTGCCTTCAAGATAAACTTTGGGGATGTTTCTGTCTTAGGCTTCTCTCTTCACCTGGTAATGTGACCTTAACTAATATTTAACTAATTTATGCAGCCAAGACTGCTTTGAAGCACCTATTCTCGAGGAGGTGGCAACCCAGTTGTCTCCAGAAGCATTCAGAAACGTTCCTGAATCTTCCTCTCAGGAAGAAGCTCATTTGTATGGTTTTGCCTATCAAACATTCAACATGGAAGATCCCAGCACCTAGCTCCATAGCTTTTTTTCCCATCAGGTTTCATGTATTATTTGGTCAGAATGAAGTCAGGAGGTTGTGGCAGGAACACGTCCTTGCACGTCTTGCCTGCGAAAGGCATTGGTGTTCCATCTCTGTACAATTTATATTGTTGGTTACTAGCTGCTTTTGCACAATGCATTTGGAACATCACCATCTTACATTTTTCCAAAGGCAGAATTCTGTTTATAATACCCTGTTTTGAGCACATCTTTGCACGGGGTTCTTGGTTCCATCTGAAGGATGGGGCTAGCAATAATTCTACAGTAGTGTATTTTGTCCTGAACAACTTGTATCAGGAAGCATTACTGCATTCCACTGTAAAAGCTTGTGAAGCAACATCTAGAGTGCAGCCCCCAAGCCCCCTTTCCTGGATTGTTGTTCACTGTAATAAGGGTCTCTGCTTTGGCTCTGCCCCAGCTCAGTGAGTGCAGAGTGCTGGTGCTGGCTTCTGGATTCTTGTCCTCTGCTTTTCAAAGATCTTGTGCTTTTGATTTGCTGGACTTTGAGCCTTCCTTACCAATCTTTTGTGCATTAGAAAGTCCACATGTAGGAACAGCAGCCTTCCATTCCATGTGCTACTTCTGCTGTTCTCCACAGCTTTTTTCCTTCCAGGCTCAGAGGGGGATTATTTAGCTTCTTTCCATCTGAAAACCAGACCCCATTATTACTGTTTTTTCTGCAGCTAGTAGTCTCTTGCACAAGTATTTATTTGACAGCCAAGCTACAGCAGCTACTTGTGTGATTTCAACTTAAGCATGCTTCAGCATAATCCAAACAGATAAAATCCAGAATGAAACAAGCTGGAAGAGATGGGTTGTACTCAGTGTATAAAAAATAAATCTATTTGCCTATTATTTTTAAATTTCATCACTAAAAATCGTCTGTTTATGTTTATTTGTTAGTATATCTGGTGATGGGGGAAAATGAATCCTAAAATACTTATTCTAAGCTTCATTAGATGTCAGTGTCCTGAACTACTTCCCAATTTCCTTCCAGATACCTGGCTTACCGCAACTTCATGATTGACACCTATCGCCTCAACCCTCAGGAGTATTTAACCAGCACTGCCTGCAGGAGGAATCTGACTGGGGATGTGTGTGCAGTCATGAGGTAAAAGCCATGGATCTTTCAGCCCCTGCTTCCACTTTAGGAAAAGAAATAGCTGCTTTAGCAATGGAAGTGCTCCAGCATGCCAGCAGGTGTAGGCAGTAGCCAGCGTGCTGCTGATGAGCGGTTTCCCCACTTTTTTGGTAATCAGACTATATTAATGCTGTTCTTTATTGATAATACTCTGTCTGCTTGCTGAACCAGGCCTAAGGAGTCTGGATCTTGCCTTGTCATTATTTCAGTTCAGTATGTGGAGATTTTTCAGGAATTCTGGTTTCACAACTTAGTTTTGTCAGCAGTCTGTACGCTGTCTTCCGATGATTCCATGCACGCAGCCTTGGCCTTGCTTTGCCTTTATGCTTCATTAAGTATTTTCCTGTTACCTATCATCAAAAATGTCATGTTTTGTTTTATGCAGCATGCTGAAGTGCAGTCAAGTCTGCATAAACTCATGCTCTGTGATTTTTATTGCTGTTCATGATTATTGAAGACCTACAGATGATTTGGGATAAGTGTTTGATCCAGGAGCATAAACTTCTTCCTCTGTCTCCTTTCTGCACTGGCAAGCAAGGCTTTAGTTCTGAAGGATTTCATTTGTTGTGTTATCCCATAGGGTGCATGCTTTTCTGGAGCAGTGGGGTCTCATTAACTACCAAGTGGACCCAGAAAGCCGCCCCATGGCAATGGGACCTCCTCCTACTCCCCACTTCAATGTCTTGGCTGACACCCCCTCAGGACTCATGCCTCTCCACATCCGTACCCCACAGGTGAGTCCCCAGCTCACCCTCAGGGCTCTTTGCCTTGGCTCCAACCAGTGGGCATCTCAATGGACTAAGTTTGTGTATGATTTGATGAAATGTTCACTTCTTTGAAACGTAGAATCCCAGAGTGTGAGGAGGGAAGGGACCTCCAGGCCCATCTGCCCCAACCCTTCTCACATTACTGTTGATCTGAGATGTCTCAGCACCCACGGAGCTGAGACTTCAAACTTTCCCAAGGGGGGGAATCCACCCCTTCCCCTGGGAGACCATCCCAAGGTCTGACTGTCCTCAGGGGGAAAACTTTTCCTCTGGTGTCCCATGGGAATCTCCCCAGGAGCACCTTGTGCCCATTGCCCCTTGTCTTGTCCATGGGACTCCTTGGACACAGGGAGTCTCCATCTGCTTTGTAGCCCCCTCTAAGTACTGGAAGCACTTTGCCCTTCTAGGTTGAGGATTTCCAATAGTGGGGATCTCCAAAACAGATCTGCTTATATCATGCATGAAGTCATCTGTGTAGATTCACGTTCAGCTTATTGTTCAGTCCATGTTCTGTTGAACATCTGACTAAAAACCTTGAATAACTGACTTCCTGCCTCTCTCACCTTTCTCTTGTAATGTTTGTTCACAGATTCCAGCTGCTCAGCAGATGCTGAGTTTTCCTGAGAAAAACAAGGAGAAGCCTACTGATCTGCAGAACTTTGGACTTCGCACAGACATTTACTCAAAAAAGACTTTAGCCAAGGCAAGCAGGAGACAACTTCTGTTATTCTTACATTCCTGTATTCTTACATTCCTGTTTTAGATTTCTGCTGCCTCAGTGTAGGATCCTGAGATACCTCACTTCTGGTGTGTTGGAAATTAGAAATAGAGCCACGTACCTGTCCCAGGCTTGTCAATACTGTCAGTCTGCAGACACTGAACTCTTGTTTAACTATAGTGTGTTTCACTTGAATGGTTCAGAATCTATCCAATAATTCATCAAAGAATCCAAGATCTTTAGCAGGGTCCTTAACTGTCCTGTTTTTTAATTCTGAGCATGGTTTTTCAGACTAGAAAGTTGATTATTACAAAAGGTGTCACAAAGCCATTGCAGGGGCTGTTCTAGCACTGCTATTGCAATGTATTGTATTTGCGTAGTTAAGGTTTTGAGATACTTTTGTCAGTAATTCCACAGCCTGTTGCTTTTGAAGTCCTCCTGCTGTCTGATATCTTTGTGTGTGCTTGGAGGTGCTGCAGAAATACCAGGTCTGGGAATCTGCAGTGTTCAGTGCCTCTCTTGGGCTGAAATCAAGCTAATTCTGTGTAATTGGTTTCTGTAAATACAGTATTTGTTGTCTTAAGAGATCACAAGATTAACTATTAAAAAAAAACAAGCAACAAAATCAAACCACAAGAGATGAGGATTTATTTATAAAGCCTGATGCCATGTCACATTTTGTGGAATTATGTTTTTGGTTAATTGAGGGAGGTATAAACACCAAATGTATAAATTTTTACTGGTTCTAGACTCCAGTTCTGTTCACAAGGGTCTGTCCCAATGTACTTGAGCAGATTTGTTTGCAGAAATTTCTTTCATTTTTGTTTTATGTGTGGCAATTGCTTTTTTGGCTGTTCATACTAACTGATCAGCTGCTGGCTGACTCACTTGGATTAAAGTTCTCTGTGGGCTGATGATCTATTTGAAATGCATGTTGAGAACAGGGTAAATTTACTTATCCTAAATACCCTTTTCCTTTTGCTGTGGTCTTGCACAGAGGCTTTCAATCTATATAATCTTTCATAAGCACATGATAAGCTGCTCTTGTCTTTGTGTGACATGTGATGGCTGAGGGTGTCTGTAATTATGGAAGTTTTTACCAAGAGTTTTGTAACTTTTAGAAAATCTCAGGAGTTAACCATGAGCATTTGGGAGCAGCAACCCTTGGAGCAAATGATTGCTGAATATGTAGATTATCTTGCTGTGATTATTCTCTCTTTTCAGATGGCTTATCTCATGTGTAAAGATGTTTTTTCAAAAACTGATTTACTGCTTTTAGATGATTTTTTCTTTTTTTTTTTTTGGAGCAGCTTCATTTGTTGGAAACCAGTTGGTTTGTCTTGAAAGCCAAGATTTTGATAGGGGCTAAATTTAATTTGACATTAGCCCTTTTTTGCTGGGAAGGGTGCCCTTTAAGCTGACAGAATCCCAGGTGACTTGAGTGACACCAGCTCAACAGACCACACGTTCCGTTGTGGCTGTTGGCTCCCACTGCCCTTTGGTGTGAGCTGTAGTAAACTTTGTGTAAACTGCTCTCTTCTTGGCTTCATTTTACCAGCCAAAGTCAAGCTAACCAGAATGCCATCAGCACTCCTAAAAGTTTTTATTATTTAGGAAAATCTCCTTTTCTGTTTGCTGTGTGTGGAAGCAAAGATACCCTGGAGGAAAGGGTACCAATTCACTTGGCTTTGGCTTGGCATAAAAGGGGAGCTGCAGGTTCTCCTAGGTGTGTTGGAAAGGTGGGATCTGTATCCCTCAGGCTCCAGACAGACAGCAGGAATGTACTCACCTTCCTGCCTCAGCTATGTAAGTAAATCAGATGTAACTGAACCTCTCTGCAGGAGAACCAGGGACTGGATAGCTGGAGAAGGAAAGCTATGAAAGGTGCATGTTTGAGTGGATTAAATAACACATCCTTCCACTTCTTTGTGCCTTCTTCTAAAAAGTTCTGTGCAAAAAGACTTGTATTTCATTTATTTTTTTCTGCTGTCTCTTGCAGAGTAAAGGTGCAAGTGCTGGAAGAGAATGGACAGAACAAGAGACACTGCTGCTATTAGAAGTAAGTCCATGAGGGCAAAACCAAAGGCTGCAAAACCAAAACATGCAGGATATTACATACTTTAAAAAGCTACATGCAGGTTAATAAATTTTTCCACGTGGAGTTCGTTGATAGCCACGTGTGTCTGCAGAAACTGAAATAGCAAAGCAGTTTGTAGTGGGAAGCAATCTCCTGGGGCTTGACTGATGTAGCTGAAGGAAGCTGGAGGTTGAGGATCTGTGTATACAAAGCTGCCTTGCTGCTGTGGCTCTGGCTTTTGAATTGGCAAAAATTGGTAAAAGCTCTCCCCTCAAACTGTCTCTCTTTATCTGACCATCACAGCTACAAGAATGTTAGTTCTAAAAAGAGTTGGCAGTAACATCTGTATACTAGAGGGGCTTCAACTCAAGGTTGAGTTCTGACTTGTATCTGCACACAGAAATAGTTTAAGAATGTTTGCACAATTTCAGGAAGACATCTTGGGGTGCAGAGATGTCTTTTCATTGCAAGAAGTTCCTAACAGGATGAAATAAGTGTCCTTCAGGTAATGGTGTACCTGCCACTAAGAGAAACACTGAAATTCTGATCAACTTCACAGGTTCCTGCTGTGCCACAGCATGTTAGGGAAACAGCTAATTTTTTAGGCTTAAATTGTTAAGAAACAACTGAGGCTGTTTTCTCCTGCCACTGAGAAGGGAAACTCTTTATTTGGTATCTTTTTAATTCCATACAATTTCTCATTCCTTCTGCCACTTTGCTGTGCTTGGTGTATTCTTTGAGCTTTTTCTGGAAGTCTAGAAGCAATGTATCTGAGATGACTCAAATCACATTGTTAGTGTAAAAATGAGGTCAAAGAATTGTTAGCACACTAGAATCCAGCCTTTGTCCCCACATTGCTTCATTTGATGCTCTTGAGCCACATGGTCATTGTCAGCCCTCTTGGAATTCCAGTCTAGGATGAGAATCATCCCATGAGGTGCTCTGCAGAGGGGTGTCCCAGGCTTTCAGACTGACATCAGGGCAGCACTGTTTCCCACAGTGCTTCATCAGAAAAGGAATCTCAGTGGCCTGAAATAATGAATGTGCTGTCACTTCCTATAAAGAAGTTCTCATCCACCTGGCTTTCTTTTATGATGCAAAGGTTGGGTGGTTGATATATTTCCCTTCTCTGGAGGGAAGGGAAATTTTCCTTTTATGTAATTCAGAGCTCTGGTATGAGAATTCCACTTTTCAGGTTGTTTTAGGGTTTGATTTTACTTGGAGAGCTTGAAACCAGACTGCAGGTGTGTGATTTTCTGGTTCTTGTTGTTTTTTTTCTTGTCTGTACATGTGTCAGTGAAGCCACTGAAAAGTTCATTTCATAAATAAAAGCCTGGGACATGGATCTTGACAGTGCTGAACAATACTCATCTTCTGTCTGTGACTTCTCAGCTAGTTAAAGTGGCTCTTCACCAGCAAGGTCCTTTGATTCAGTGTGTTCAGCAAGCAGCCAGTACTTTATTATTTTAATTTTAGGCTGATGTGCACAATTAGCCAATATTTTTTCTGTTGACATGTAACAACCTTGTGTTGCTTGCAGGGTGAAAACAGTTAAGATGTCTTGCTTGGCATTCTGCTTCTCATTCTTGAGAAGTAAGACTACTACCTCTCTGCTGGCTCCTTTGCTCACAATATTATTATTTAAAATGCTTTTTTTTGTGTGTGTGTGTAGCTTGTGGTCATACCTAGCAAGTAGTGGCCTACTGAAGTAGTCCAGATGACACATTCTTCTTTGTTTTAAAAAGGAAAACAAAAAAACCTCTAAGTCTGGAGATTACAGTTTTATTTGTTGTGAGTTTAAATTAATGATGGTTTTGTTCATCATTCTTTGTGGATTTAACCTCTGAATAAATCAGTAAAGAGTATATCAGTTCAAGCATAAGTAATTCAGCTGTAACGAGCCCGCTCAGTCC
This sequence comes from Florisuga fusca, assembly GCA_038090715.1. Taxonomy (NCBI): domain Eukaryota; kingdom Metazoa; phylum Chordata; class Aves; order Apodiformes; family Trochilidae; genus Florisuga; species Florisuga fusca. The sequence continues at coordinate 727,713 of JAAWXA010000072.1, forward strand.
AATTAAATCCTCAGGGTAGCTTTGGGCAAATATACATGCAGTGAAGTTCCAAAGCATAAATCTTATCTTAAATAATTATTATCCTTCTGCCTGTTGACTGAATAAATTGGGTGAAGGAAATACTGTTTCTCTCCCAGAACCATCTTCCCTGCCAGACCTCTTCTCTGCATCTCCACGGAGCAGTATTCTTGCATGCTTAAGTGCATTTTCAGCTATTTATAGTAAGGACAACTATTGTGAGAGCTAGTTTGTCTAGCAGAAAAGTAACAAGCAGTGAAGGAGAACGAGGGAAAAAAAACCAACAGCAAAAAACAAACCTGCATGGCCATGAAAAACAAAGCTGATCTAGTGTGCCAGTGTGATTAAAAATGGATAGACACTGACATACAACTTCCTTCCCTGAGATGGTGTCAGGGAAAGTGAAATGGAGGTTGATTGTTGAATAAATAAGTCCCTGGGTGTCACCTGGTGGACTGAGCTCTTTCTCACTTCTTTAAACACTTTGGGCAAGATCAGACAAAGGTCAGGGGAAGGGTTCCCAAGCAGCTGGGGAGCAGGCTGTCTGATGTAGCCTGCCCTTGGTTCTTTCCCAAACCAAATTATTCTTTTTTTGAGCTTCCAAAACCCTTCATGGTGTCTGGCTCATGGTCAGTTCCTGTGCTGTTCTTTCCCTCCAGCTGGAGCGTGGTGTTCCCGTGGTCTGGTTCCCAGTCTTACACCCAGTGTTCTGGGGGAAGGGGCCCTCAAAAGACCCTATTCTCTCCATCTACTATAGCTGAAGATGCAGTGGGGTTTCTTCTCTCCTCCCCACCCAGTTTAAGCAGTTTTAGAGAGAGAAGCTTAACACTTCAGCCAGGTGAACCTTAAGTCACTTTCAGAGCAAGGGGCCAAAAATCTTCACCCACTGCAGGCAACTTGGTCTTTTTTTCTCAGGATCATTTTGGTTGGAAAGAACCTTTAAGATCATGGAGTCCAACCCTTCCCCCAGCAGTGCCAGGGCCATCCCCACCCCATGTCCCTCAGCACCACATCTCCAGGCTCTGAAACCCCTCCAGGGATGGTGATTCAACCACCTCCCTGGGCAGCCTGGGCCAGTGTTTAATAACCCTTTCAGTGAAGAAGTTTCTTGTAATACCCATCCTAAACTTACCCTGGCACAACCTGGGGCCATTTCCTCTTGTCCTTTTGCTTGTTACTAGGGAGAAGAGAATTCTGTTTTCCTTTTCTCAGTGCCTGTTGTATCTCTAACACTTGAGTTTGCATCACCTGTCCTCTTATTAGTCCACTTCCACATCTTTCAAAATGTGAAAGTCTTTTCAAACTGCTTGTTTTTTTCCACAGCTGTCCTTTAACATCCATGATATGCCAAAGAGTCCTGGCCAGGTATATTTTATTGTCTTTGGAGAATTCTCAGAACTTAATTTGAGTTGAAAAAATACTAAAAACACTTTTTCCCCAGAATGTCTGGGACGAAATCAGCATGATCAGGAATACCTGAATTTTAAAAAAAAAAATGTTCTAGTATTGATGGCAAAAGACTGGTTAAAGTATAATCCTGCAGGCCAGTATCTTCTGAATGCCCAACCATCATATTTATCTATCTATCTATCTATCTACCTATTTTTATTTATAGATATATATATATATATATATAAAATAACTTGTTCTGTGGCCATGTCCCTTCACAGATCAGGGAACTCAGCACATGAGTCTGCTTGCCCAGTTTCTGTTTTTTTGCCCCAAAGGTTGATTTCTGGTAGTTCTCAGTCTTGTGGGAAAGGTTTCAAGTATTGAAAGGCCATTAACTACATTTCTTCTTAACATTCAGGCTTAAGTGGACATTCTGCTTCTGCAGGGAACCTCAGTTGTCATGAGCAGTTAGGGAGAAGGAGGATTTCTGTGTCTCCTGAAATATTTTACACCTGCAGACCTTGAAGTCCATGCAGCCTGCCTGGTGGCCAGCAGCTCAGAAGGGACCTTAGGACTCCTCCAAGCAGTCTGATAATACCACCTTCAAACTCTGTTCTTCCCCTTCCCACAGTCATTACTAAAACCCTTTCTTGCTTGCTGTGAGGCAGTGCAGGCAGCAGCTACCTTTCTGTTTGTGGTAGGTAAGTATAGTGTATGTAAAAAAGCAACTTGGTTTCTTGGCCAAATGTGTCAGAAATGAAAGTGGGATCTGCAGCTCAAATGATGAGGAAGGTGTTAACCAGCCTTGCTCAGGCCTCCAGTATTGCTGCTTTCAGAAGGTTTCTGTTGTGCCTTTGAATTGTCCATCCCATTTTCATTTTTCAATTTAACATATCTGGCCAAGAAGTCAAGCTGCTTGCTCTTTTTCTAGGTGACTGGACCATTAATCATCTCAGTAATGTGGAAGTTAACAATTCAGGCCACTACAGCTCTTATTGTGTGCTGTCCAAATGCTGCAGTAGCTGAGAGTTTTCAGGAGAAAAAAGCTTGATAAGGGATAATGTTCTTTTAGGCTACCACTTTGGGGTTTTACAGTAGTAGTTTGTTAGTTAAAAAAAAAAAAAACCAACAATGGAGGGTCTGTTGGTCTTGATGATCTTAAAGGTCTTTTTCAGCCTAAATAGTTCTGTAGTTCTACTCCGTGGCTTCAGTAGCTCATGGTCATTAAATTATTTTGTTGAGACTTCTCTTGAGTAACTGTAGAAGCAACTGGAAGTCTGAAGTACAAAATATTTGATTGAATATGGAAGTTCTTACTTTGCCAGATGGCTTATTTACATAATCATGAGTCGTTAACCTGAATGCTTAACAAATATCAGACAAGTTAACAGTTGCTGGAGAGCTGAACCCTTCTGGCTTCATGCCATAGAATGCATTTTCCTCTTTTTCCCTGAAATATATTGGTTTGGTTCCCTTTCATTTAACATCTATTGGATCTGAAAACTGGACTTCACCATCACAGGTGATGTGTGTGTGTGAAATAAATCCTGCTTCTGCCCCAAAGAGCTTAGAGTGCCATGACCTAAGTGAAATAACTCAGAGTGCCCTCAAAGGGAGGAGTAATGGGAATTAGAAGAATTGGTAGGATGAGCAAACTTCTTTCTCTGTAAAGCTTTTCATGTGAAAGCAAAATGGGGGAACACTATGCAAATATTGTAAGCAAATCCCAAATGTTCTGGCAATTTTTTTTTAAGTAGCTGCATAAAACTCATGAGATGATCCCTGTGGTTGAAATTTAACTGTTGTCCCAGTGAGACCTTCATCTTTGTTACACAAAATAATTCTGCCACCAGAAAAAAATGCTATTTTAAACAGCTGTCTGATCCCAATTTATTATTCTGTCACCAAAAATCTTCTTGCATAATTTACTTATTTTTCTCCCCTCCCAGAGCAGTCAACGTATCTACAAGGTTTTTGATCTTTTGCAGGCTCTGGAGATGTACAAAGATGACTGGAACAAAGTCTCTGAGCACGTTGGGAGCCGTACCCAGGACGAGTGCATTCTCCATTTCCTCAGGCTCCCGATTGAAGACCCCTACTTGGAGAACTCAGATGCATCCCTGGGCCCTCTGGCTTACCAGCCTGTCCCCTTCAGCCAGTCTGGCAACCCTGTCATGAGCACTGTTGCTTTTCTGGCATCAGTGGTGGATCCCCGGGTGGCATCAGCTGCAGCAAAGGCTGCCTTGGGTAGGGGTCTGCCTTGGGTAGGGGTCTGCCTTGGGTAGGGGTCTGCCTTGGGTAGGGGTGTGCCTTGGGTAGGGGTCTGCCTTAGGTAGGGGTCTGCCTTGGGGAGGGGTCTGCCTTGGGGAGGGGTTTGTCCCAGCATTTTTATTCTCAGCTTGTTTCTACACCAATGCTCTCTGTTAGTCTGCTCATAAATCCACTTCCCTGGAGTATCTGCAGGGTGGGTAAGAAGCTGTGAAAACAAATTTAGGTGGTACCTCTTTTGGTACTGAAATTGCTAATTTATAGGCAAGTTAGAAGAGCCTTAGAGGGCATGGAATCCCCAAAGATGGCATGGCACAGTGCTTCCCTCTTCATCTTGGGGGAAGTTGTGTGCCACAGTTCTCTGTGTCCTCTAAGAATCTCAATGGAAGAGTTGCTTTTATTTTTTTCCTTATCCAAATAACAAGCAATAGAACAAGAGGAAGGGGAGGTTTAGGTTGGAGCTGGGGAACAATTTCTCAATGCCTGGAAAGGGTTGTCAGGGCCTGGCCCAGGCTGCCCAGGGCAGGGCTGGAGTCCCCATCATCCCTGGAGGGGTTTCAGAGCCTGGACATGTGGTGCTGAGGGACAGGGGGTGGGGGTGGCCCTGGCAGTGCTGGGGGAAGGGTTAGACTGGATGATCTGAAAGGTCTTTTCCAACCAAAACAATTCAATGATTCTCTGTTTTTTTTCATGTAGAAGACAATTTTACATAATGGGGAAGAGGCACTTCCCTGCTCCATGTGAGAATTAGCTGCCTAATGCAAAAAGAAGAAACTGAACCTATCTGACAGTTTGCTATCTCATGAGCTTTACCTACACACTGATCAGAGGAAATTATAACTTTCTGTTTGCCATAAACCCCTCACGATGTAACATTTTCTGTGTGACTGTTAACAGAGGAGTTCTCTCGAGTCAGAGAAGAGGTCCCACTGGAGCTCGTTGAAGCTCATGTGAAGAAAGTGCAGGAAGCAGCAAGAGCCTCTGGGAAGGTGGATCCAACATATGGACTGGAGAGCAGCTGCATTGCTGGAACTGGTCCAGATGAGCCCGAGAAAATGGGTAAGTTATCCATAAGAATGCAGAGGTTTCTTGGGCATTTTCTTTTGAGTTGACAATGAACTGTAAGTTCACCTTCAGTATCAGGTGGGAATCACAGGTAAGGAGAGTGTGACAGGTGATTCTACTTGGGCTTGCTGCAGGATTATTAACTCTTAACACTGAATTAATGAACTTCAGACAAGCTTTAGGCTTAGAAATTTGTTTCCCTTCTCTGACTAAATGGAAATGCTGCTGCTTGGGATGTGTCGAGCTGAATGGCAAAAATACCAGTGCAGAATATTTCATGCCAATTCCATGGGTATTGGGGTAATTAGAGGACACTGCATTTTAGTTACAATAAAGCAAACCAAGTTTTATTGTCTCTCTGTGCTGCAGCTGAATCTGTAGTGTTATACCACACTGTTTGGTTACCAGTTGTAACCTAAGTCTTGTGCTGTGAGTATGCTGCTCACGTGGTGGTAGCAGAAGAGGAACTTCATATTAAAGGCTGGGCTGGTGCTTGGTAATGCCACAGTTCCCAGCTCTGGTTGTGGCACTGCCATACTGCCAAGCTCCTGCTTTAGAGCTTGGTGTCAGTTGAGCTCTTTTCTGTAGATTCAGCAGATACTCTGGCATTAGGTCTGTTGTCTGAAGCTTGGAGAGGTGCAAATTGTTCATTCATTTCTATGGAGAGTGAAAGCATTTCTTGTGGACTCCCTACCAAACAAACCACTGTGTTGTAACCCTTTCTGGTTAACTTTTTGGCTCTCCTTCAGCAGCAAAATGGGTAGACACAGTTTGTGATGTACCTACTGATTTTCTCAAAGGCTTTCACCTCTTGAGGTTGGTTCAGATCTGCCAACTTGTCTGTAGATCTTTATTTTTATCTCCAGCATCGTTGGCTGCTCTTTGGTTCAGCTTATCACAAATCATTTTAGTACATGTAGTGACTGGATATTTAAAGGCATGTATAGCTTTGGGTAACACTGAACAGAGAGTAATCTGGAGTGACTGGAGGGTTTGATTTGGGCTGAGTGTGTGCATCTCATAGGTGACCTCCTGTCACCCCATCCAGAGACATGAGCAAGGTGTCAGACTGGGATGGGATCATAAGGGACCTGTGGGTTCTCCTGAGCTGTTGAGTTGCCAGCTGCTGCTCATACAAGTGAAGATGCAATTTATGGTACTTAATGTCCATGGTAAGCCTTGGCTTTTAAGTAAGATTTTAAAGTACTGCTTAACTGAGGAAGTTGGGGTTTTTTAACATAGAAAAGAAGTGAACGGATGACTCAATCCTCTCGTCACATTTTTCAGTTCTACCCTGATGTGAGGCAGCTCAGGGCTTTGGGAACTGGGGGGGGGAATGTCTGCTGAAAGGGGAACACCAACCTCTGGAATCTCTGCTTCTCCTGTGCTGCAGGGCCCCATTGTGCACAGCTGACAGCTGGCACCAAAGCTCTGTTGAAAGGGCAAGGCTTTGGGGTTTATTTTCAGGTCTGCTACAAAATCGAGATGTTTTTCCATCTGGGACTAAGTTTAATTTGGTAGTTATTTGAGAAGAAGCTCAGATTAAGTTAAAGTTTTCTTACTCAGGCTTTGTTTCTCTTTCCACCGTGCTCCAAGTGCAGGCTGTAGTGTGCTGTGTACTTGGTGTAACATAGACTGTTTTGGGTTGTAATTCTTCATCCTGCAGCACGACCCTGGAAACTGAGCACTGCTGCATCACTGGTGGAATCTCTAGTCCATCACTCAACCCTTTCTCTGGGACAGTTTGCACCCAAGTTGCAAACAGAGATGATTTTTTTAAGTGCTTGCCATATAATGTGGGGAGCTGGAGAGCAGATGACCATAACATGATTATTTCTGAATGAGCTGTGTGGTGAGTTCTGTCACTAACCCTGTCCTGCTGCAGTTAATGCGATTTGTAGTGGGCTGTGACTAATGGAATAAATTAGGACAAGAGCAGATGGTTCTCCCTGGGGGAGCTGCTCAGCAAGAGTGAACTGGGTCACTCGACAATCTGTGGTGCCTTCCACCTCCAAAACAGCTTTGCACTGGAGGGCATGGGGGAATCCATGGCTTGCACTTGCACAGGTTTGGTTAAGGGGTGCAAGCAGAGTGTTGTGGTGTGCCACTGCTGCCAGGGAGCTGTGTTTGCATGGCTAGACCCAAAGTTTTCTATTTAAATGTCACTGTAGAGAACTAAAAATATCTCCTTCAGGTTCCGTGGTAGAACTAAAGTTCCTCAGTTGGTATATTTTAGGCATCAGATTATATCATAGCTCCATAGTAATTACAAAAACCTTAATATTGGTGAACTGTAGGCAGCATGGACTGCAAATGGGGAAATACAACCTGAGGAGATTGCAGGAGCTTAAGTCAATGTCCAAGAATATCCTCCTTCAAGTCTTCAGTTTTTCTGAAAGCTGATGGTGTTTCCTGTTGAATTGATCTCATAGGGGCTTCAGCAGAACTGAGAGGAGACTGAAGTGGTTCAGATGCTGTGGCTGAGCATGGCAGAAACTGCCTCTTGCTTTTCCAGCTGGTGTGTTACAGAGTACCAGAAGCAGGTGGAGGTGCTCTGCATCCCTTGTAGTACAAACTGCTTGAGAGGAACAAGGGACCCACGCTCTTCAGGCTGGTGGTTAGGCTCAGAGAAGGGAAATATTCCCTGTGCCTCTGCTCCTCAGTAGTTTCTCTTCAGTCTTCACCAAGTACCTGCATTTTCTTGGTGGCTTTGCAAGAGTGATTAACTGCACTGAGTGCTTGTGTGTGTGCTGAAGGAGGCACGAGGAGAGCTCTGGGGTGCCTGTGATGGAGGCAGACACTTGGATGGTTTAGGTCTTGTTGTAAGATGTGTTTCACTGGAAGTATTTCTGCTGACACAAGTGTAGGGGTGCTTCAGGCCATAGCTCATCTGTGCTGTTGAAGGCTGAGGGGATAGTGGGCTGATGGACTGGCTCTGCTACAACCCCAAGGCCTAAATGGATGATGAAATTCAAAGTCACGTGGATGATTTTGTATAATTTTAAAACACACGCACTAGAAAACTACCCACAAGTGTATGGACACAGAAGAAGTTATTTTACTTTACACAGACAGCAGCTGAGGGAGGGGATTCCCCCCTCTGCTCTGCTGATCCCCCCTCAGTGCTGTGCCCAGCTCTGGAGTCCCCAACACCAGAAGGACACAGAGCTCCTGGAAGGTGTCCAGAGGAGCCACTGGAATGCTCAGAGGGCTGAGCACCTCCCTGGGAAGCCAGGCTGAGGGATTGGGGTTGTTCAGCCTGGAGAAGAGGAGGCTCCCAGGTGAGCTCAGAGCAACCTCCCAATATCTGAAGGGGCTACAAGAAAGCTGGGGGAGGGCTTTGGACACGGGGGGGGTAGGGAGAGGACAAGGGAAATGGGTTAAAACTTGGAGAGGGGAGATTGAGGTTGGAGATGGGGAAGGAATTCTTGAATTTGAGGGTGCTGAGGCCCTGGTTGCCCAAGGAAGCTGTGGCTGCCCCATCCCTGGCAGTGTTGAAGGTTGGATGGGGCTTGGAGCCCCCTGGGCTGGGGGAGGTGTCCCTGACCATGCAGGGGGTTGGGACTGGGTCAGCTTTAAGGTCCCTTCCAACCCAAACCATTCTGGAATTCTATGATACTTTATTTTTGGCAGGAAGATTTCTCCTGTGGTCTCCAGGGTGTGCTTGAACTCTGAAAAATGATGCAGGTGTTGCTAAAATGAGCAGACTTGGAGCACTTCATTCCCTCTGCATGTATCCAGGTGCCTGTGAGCTGTTGCTGCTCTGCTGCAGGTTTGAACCCTCAGTCCTCTCTTGATGGACTCGTGCAGCTCACAGCACCCACCCGTGACCTCCCAGCCCCTCTCCATGGAAGCCCCACTTGGTTAGCCAGCTCTGTGGCTACCAGCAGGAAGAGAGAAAGCCCCAGTTGCTGTGGAAAATGTGAATTTTGGTTTAGGTAACAACCTGATTATCACATTCAGACCCAGGATTGTTCTGCAGCAGCAGTGTGGTTCCTCTCAATTAAATATTAATCTTGAAGCCTGACTTTGGGTGGGTTGTGTGTGTTGCCTTAGTGAAAACAAAGGAGATGAGGATGTCTTGGGGGCATCTTTAAAGTATTTGCTGAGCTGAAGCTCGTGCTGGTGACTCTGTGCATTTGTATGCAGAGTTTTGCTTATTGTTCTTGTGCCAGTGGAGGTCACAGATCTGCTTATGCTGCAAGTGTCCTGTTTGCTGGAAATGCAGTAAATTCTTACTGTGGAAGTATTTTATCCTTGTACTTGTTGACATAAAGTCAATTTAACTTCTCTGTAAAGTCACTGGGCTTCATCAGAGATCAGTGAGAAGCTCTTCATGTATTACAGAACAGAGCTCTCTGTTCTTGGAGGTAAAACCAGAACAAGCTGCCATAGAGACAGAAGAAATTTCCTGCTTCAGACTTGAAGAGGGGCACGAAAGGATGATGTTGCTTGCTCTGCAAGTAGTTTCTCCCTCTTGAAAGATGTCTTGTGGTGTCTCACAACCATCTGCCTCTTGCTGATTTAAGAAACAGCATTAATTTGATTTCCCACAGCCTGCAAGGTATAATACCAAGCCTGCTGAAGAGGTTTTAGGAGCATCATTGGTGCAAAAGGGATTACAGGGTCTTTGTCATTACAGGGAAGTCTTTCCCTTTTGTAACGGGGTCATGTATCTGCAACTAATCAATTCCTGGGTGTATTCTCTATTATGTATTTCATTAACCTCATTAGGTCATAGAGGAAGATCAGTACAAGTGGGTGTGTAGCCAGCTGAAGGGCAGGATTTGTTTCTCTCATCATCACATTAGAAGCTCAGAAAGGTTTTGGGTTTTTTTCTTGATCCTTTCATATTTCAATTAGAGATTAATTTTTATGGGACTCTTTAATTGTTTTGAGGTACTTAGAGTAGCTTATAATTTAGAAGCACAAGCCTGCTTCAACCCAGGTAAACTTATTTCATTCCAAACTACTGATGGGGTGCTACATGTGGTGTGCCAGCAGGATCCCCTCCACCTCCCCAAGCACAGAACAGCTTCTGCCACTGGGAGCTGCAGAGGTGTCACTGCAAATAAGGGCTTTTGTCCCTAACACAAGAAAACAGTTTTCAAAACCTATTGACTCCGGGTTGTCATCCTGACTTTAAAATAATATTTATTATTACAGCCAGGCCTAGAAAACCTGAGTGAAATCAGAGTGTTTGTGGGAATGTTACTGTCACACGTATGTACCTTCTGACTTCCTTGGTAGCCAAATGTGTCCAGCTGTACCAGAAAAGAACACCTGGGTTGGAAAGTGTCAATGTATTATGGCACAAGGAAGAGTCCAAGGGCAGTTTTCCTTACTCTGAGGTGTTTTTTGCCCTTTATTCTTTGAGAAAATTTTCTCTGAAGGGTGGGTTCAGGAAGGAGTTTGTCTTTCTGGACTCTCCTGTTTGCCTTGGGAATTCCTTTGCAGCAGCAGTTGCTTAACTCTTACCATGGTCTGCAGATTCATCCTGAGAAGCTGTGGCTGCCCCATCCCTGGCAGTGTTGAAGGTTGGATGGGGCTTGGAGCCCCCTGGGCTGGGGGAGGTGTCCCTGCCCATGGCAGGGGGGGCACTGGATGAGCTTTAAAGGTTTCTTCCAAGCCAAACATTTTAATGATCCTATTAAACAATAAAAAATAATATTTACTAAAAGTTGCCCCAGTATTGCAGAGAATTAATACCAAACATTAGGATCTGTACTAATGCTTGACACGTAGAACATTGCACAAACCACCCTGTGCTGGTTGGTGTCTTCAACTCACGTGTTGCTGGACACAGATCTTCTGAAAAGCTTTACCTCTAGATGGGGAGACCTTGAGATGCATTGTTACCAGACAACAAAAGTGAAGTTAGAGTGGAAAGGCAGTTCAGTCTTAGCTAAAAGACATGAGAACAAACTGACTTTTGATGTGGAGGAGGAAAGTTTGTCCCTTCCAGGACTTTATTTCATGGCATTCTTGGAGACAGCTTACATGGTTATTGCCTTAGAGTTTTCCTTCCAGTGTGATTCAGGATCTAACAAGGAGCATTGTCACCTGTGAAGTTTGCCTTCCTGAGCAAATCATGTGCAGTTGTGTGAAAAGAACCTTCTGGAGAATTGTTTTCCCCCTTCCTTGGAGCATAAACATGAAGCTGGAGTTTTCTGTGGGAGCTCCTCTGGATGAGGAGCCTTCAAGAGATGAGGTGGTAGCCTGGTGGTCAAGGTGCTCACTCCTCCCATGGGGTGCTGAGGCTTGAGTCTGTGCTCAGCCTGTTTCTAGCCTGGAGAACTTGAGTTCCAGGTTCAGAAGAGTGAACAGATTATCAAGCTGTTAGCTTTTAGAGGCAGAAGCCTCCTCATTTTTACTCTAAAATCATCTGCAGACCAAAGGTTTTCTGCCCTGCTTCACTCTGACTTGGAGTTCTGTTGGAAGCAGATCTTCACAATTGCTCCACTTCTCCCTCTGGGTAAGTTTTGGGTTGTTTAGGACAAATAACAGACTTTTTTTCTTTCGATTGCTCTGTGTCCCAATTCTGGGAATCTTGGAAGGTCTTAGGATTTGGTTTATGTCACCTCAGAGTGGAAATGTTTGTATTCCTGTGAGGTGTTTGCCTGGTTTCAGCTCATGAGCTTTCATTCTACCAACCCAACCACACCTGGAGTGTTGGGCACTTTGTCTTTCTCTTTCTTTCTTTGTTACTAAAGGAGAAAATAAAGCTTGTTTTGTTAAGCTCTCCCTTTCATTTCCAAGGATGGATGACACTTTTCAGCCCAATTTGGAGCTCTGCTTTTAGGCTGGAAATAGCTGTCTGACAAAATCTAATCTCCATTTGCCCAGTGACATTATTAGGTCACTAAATCCTAACACTGAAATAAAACTTCTGAGGAGGTATGTCCCCATCCTCCATGAATTAAATTACGGTGGCAGATACTTCAGATAAGTAGGTTTATCATCTTGAAATAAGCCAAGAGGAAAACCATTATCCTTCAGTGAGACATTTGAGTATGTTTTTCTTACGTATGGGGAGGGACTTCTAAAAAAAATTCCCTACAGAGTTGTTGCTATGAGAAGCAAAAGACTTTGGACACCTCTTGGTTTTTTTTCAGTGTGGCAGACGGGAATTGCCAGTAAAATGAGGATTACAGAAAAGGAGCACCCAGAACCAGCTCAGGATTTCAGAAGCTTAGGGCTGGATCAGGGCTTTGCACCAGCAGGGTGGCAGCATCTCAGCAAGCTCCTTCTTTAAGGTGTACATGAAATTGTACTGAGGTTTCTGGGTCTGAACATCTGAGGTCCTAGACAAGGAGTAGGAGGTTGAGCTGATGTTGTCCCTTGCAGAAGAGCTGGGTGCTGCAAGTAGAGCAGGATTTTGTGACCTTCTAAATAATCCATATGCTAAGCATCAGAAAGAAGTGTTGAGATACCATCATGGGTCTCCATCAATAGGTTTGTTGTTATTCTTTTACCTCAGAGTCCTGCTAGCCTTAGAAAGAACATTTTAAATAAGGGTTCTACAGAGGAGTGGCTTAATGAACCGAGTTTTAGCCCCAAGAGATGGATACTGAGCACCAGAAGATGGAAATTGCTGTTAAAACACACACTTGTCTTGAGGTCTGTGCATCCAGCATGTGGTCACACATGGAATTATAGAGTAATTTGGGTTGGAAAGGACCTGCAAAGGTCACCCAGTCCCAGCCCTGCAGTCTCAGGGACACCCTCACCCAGATCAGGGTGCTCAGAGCCTCCTCTTAGGTCTCCCTGGAGCTTTCTCTTCTCCAGGCTGCACACCCCCAGCTCCCTCAGCCTGGCTTCCCAGGAGAGGTGTTCCAGCCCCCAATTATTTTCCTGCCCCTCCTCTGGACCCTCTCCATCAGCTCCATGTCCTTCCTGTACTGAAAGCTCCAGAGCTGGATGCAGCATTCCAGGTGAGGTCTCACCAGAGCAAAGTGGCAGGACCCCCTCTCTCCATCTGCTGGCCATGGTTCTGGTGCAGCTCAGGATGGGATTTGCCTGCTGGGCTGCAAGCACACCCTGTTGGCTCCTGTCCAGCTTTTCATCTACCAGCACCCCCCAAGTCCTTTTCTTCAGGGCTGCTTTCTAAAACCTCATCCCCCATCCTGTCCTGACAGTGTGGATTGTTCCAACCCAGGTGCAGGACCCTGCACGTGGTCATGTTGAACCTCATAAGGTTCACCTGGGGCCACTTCTCCAGTTTGTTCAGGTCTTTCTGGATGACATCCCATCCCTCTGCCTTAGCAACTGCACCACCCAGCTTGGTGTCACCTGCAGACTTGCTGCTGGTGCTCCTGATGGCATGGGGTTCCATGTTGGGTTTGTAGAGCAGTGAGGCTGTTCCTGGGCTTCTGCTGCTGATGCTGAAAGTCAGATGGGATGGAGCCAGGTCAGCTGCTGCTCAAGAAGCAGTCTGTAACACAAGGGCACCTGGCTCTGTTTTGGCAGAGCTCTTCCTGTCCAAGCTGTTTGAATGCCAAACAGACTGAATGGGAGGTTACCAGCTGGAAGAGCTCAGTCTGGTCAGCCAGAAAAACAAACAAAATGAGCAGTAAGAGGAAATATGTTGTTGTGTGTTGAAACTCAGGGGTTTTCACACCTGGAAGGGCACCCTGGAGGTGCCTGTGGTCAAGGTCAGGTTTTCTGTTGTTTCTTGTGTTCCAGCTGAAGGTGTAAGAGGTGCTGTCTGGCCCCACACTTCCCTGGTGGGGAAGGAACCTGCCAGCTGCCCAACTGTACTCATCTGTTCTGACCTCTCAGCAGAGGAGGACTTCTTTGGTTGGACACTGGGTGGAGGTCTTTGATCAATTCCAAACCAAAGGTGACCTGCTGCTGCTCTCCATGAAGGGCTCCTCCTCAGCATGCCCTCCCCCTTGGCTTGCTGCCCTTTTTCCATAAGGAATTGCTTCATGACTCCAGTACAGAAGCCTTGGCTTGGAGTCAAAAGTTGTCTCCTGTCATTCCTCTGAAGATTCAGGGCATGGTGTAAGGCTCCACCTCCTGGAGAAGTCCAGGAAAGTGTTACTGAACCCAGCTGGTGGTTTTATGGAGAGCCCTGCCCAACCTGCAGCATCTGTCAGCACTACCTGGAGCCAGAGGGGAGAAGAAAGAGCTCACCCAGTGCCATCATCTTCCTCAGTGCTGGCACTGGTGGTGCAGCTCCAGCTCTGGTTTTTCAGAGCATCTTGGAAAGTGTGGTTTTTAAAAAGCCAGTTGAGCAGGCTGTGACCCAGGTCAGGAGGTGAGTTCACTCAGCTCAGCTCTTCCTTGGTTGGTTGGTGGTTTGGATGCAAAGGGAACTCAGGGCTTTCAGATGGTAAATTGTTATTTTCTTGCTTTACATCAAATCAACAACCAGCTCTTGTGCTCAGCTGTGGTTCCTGTCTTGTTTAACACCTCACAGGCAGCTGCAGGGCTCTTGAGGAGCTGCAGTACAGCTCTTTTTTCAGTGAGAAGGTGTTCAGGTTTAACTTGGGCCATTTCATTGATCCATTCTTGAGTACAAACCCACAAGTGTTGGTATTATTAGGGGAACATGGTTTAGAATCATGGAATGGTTTGGGTTGGAAGGGACCTCAAAGCTCATCCAGTCCCAACCCCCTGCATGGTCAGGGACACCTCCCCCAGCCCAGGGGGCTCCAAGCCCCATCCAACCTGGGCTGAGACACTGCCAGGAATGAGACAGTGGTGGACTTCTCAGTGCTAAGTTAATTGTTAATTGTTGCACTTGATGATCTTAGAGGTCTTTGAACCAATATGATTTTGGGATTACAGACAAGGAGGAAGGAAGAGGATGAATGATGGAGGCCTAAGTTGAGGGCACTGTCCAGGAACATCTACCATAGCATTACACCTTTTGGCCACTTCCTTTGATTTAAAGTTTCATTGTTCAGTTCAGATTGAAACATGGGCTTTGAATGTATTTCTGAGGGCTTGGGTGCAATTTTAGGGTGGTTTTGGGACAAATGTGTTTGGAGGAAGAGCACAAGGAACCAGAGAGGACTGGAGAACCAGGCAGTTCATGAGGAGCAGGAGGTACACAGGGTGGAAAATCAGAGTTCCCATCAAACCAGCATGGGGGATAACTGCTTTCTGCCTTGAACTGGTGGGTGTTGGGCCAGAATTAAGAAGAGATCCTTAGTTTTTTTATGAACAGTTTCAGTGCTTTAACAAAATTTTGATTGCTTAATGTTACTCTGGTGTTGAATCATTGGTTTTAAGTTGGCTTTGGAGAATCCTGATATTTACACCACCTGCAAAATGGGATTTGTATCTTGAGGAGACCTGCAGTGCATGACAATGCCTCTGGATAGACCTTTCATCCAAAACAGCTCAGGGGATCTTGAGCTAAGGAGGAATTACAAGTTCAGCAGCATCATAATTGAGGTTAAGCAGGGAACAGAGGACCATCTACAGAACCAAATTGGCTGTATTGGGAAAAACACTTTATAATACTGCAGTTTACCAATGGGAATTACTGTATGGCTTGAATACTGCAGAGCTGTGCCATGAGCTGCCCCTCACATAGCTAAAACTGATGTATCTGGTGGTTTCTTTCTGTGTGTACAAACTGGATGGTGCAGAGCACAGGTAATGTTTTGCTTGTTGGGCTGAAAAGAAAGAGTTAAAATTGCAAGCAAACTTGATTTTTAAACTGAAAGTAGCTTTTAGTCATCAGGAATTTAGTGTTGTGGCATTCTTTAAACCACTGTCAGTGGAGAAAAGAAAATTCTAGTTAACCTTGACACAAATGTTGAGTATGGTGAACTGACCCTCTGGCAATTCCAAACATTTTGTTTATTTGTTTCCTCAGATGGAGCTGAAGAAGAAAAAATGGAAACTGAGACAGAAGGGCAACAGTCTGAGAAGGTAAGCTTGGCTCAGCACACTGGTTTTACAAAGATGGTTCTGACACTTAGGAACATTCTAATATGTTCTTGCATTCTAGAATAGTGTGTGAACAAAGTAGATGGTAGCTGGTCAGTGTGTGTGTCCAGGGGCAGCAGCCTGTAGCTGAGCTGGCTGATAAAACTCTGCAAGGAGGCTGGCCTAGCTTGTAGGTGGGTGTTATTTTGTACTTCTAGGTCTGATGCATCCCGCCCCATAAGGATCAGATATTTAGGAATTCATTCCTTCAACCTGTTGATAGTGCCTACAGGAATGCAGTAGCCTGGGTGCTTTTTTTATAGCCCATGTCTCCAAACCCAGTGCCTCTGTTTAGCTGGTCTGAGGAATGGCACTGGCTGGGATTGTTTCAGATCTGAACTTGAATGAAGCTGAATCCCTGGAATTAGAAGATCACTGCTGGATAAATGTTAGTAGGTGCTTAGTGAGAGCAGCACCAGGTGGTGTTTCTGTGCTGCCTGCTTTGTCAAGTGAATGAGTGATCAGTAACCTGCTGGCTGCTGTGTGGGGCTTGATGCTCTCCCAGTAACTCAGTGACTCAGTTTTCAGGTAGTTCTCTTGCTGCCTTTCTGGTAGATATTCAGGTACATAGATAGGTGCAAGTGCAGAAGACTTGGTCAGAGCTTGCAAAGATAAGATTCTGTAGAGCAGAATGAATGAGAAACATACAGATCAGTTGGGAGTGTTTTCAGGGGTCAGGTGATGCTTCCAGTCACAGAATGATGGAATTGTCACAGTTGGAAAAGATCTCTAAGATCGCCCTGTCCAACCATCAGCATCCCCCATCCCCAGTGAAAAGTAAAATGTATTTATTAAGATCTGTATCTCTGTGCCCACTGGAGCATGTCCTGAAGTGCCTCATCTACACAGTTTCTAAATACTTCTAGGGATGGTGACTCCACCACCTCCCTGGGCAGCCCATTCCCACACCTGACTGCTCTCTCAGTAAAGAAATCCCTCCCAGTATTGAGTCTGAATCTCCCCTGGTGCAGCTTCAGACCATTCCCCTGTGTCCTGTCATTGTTCACTGGGGAGAAGATGCCAACACCCACCTCCCTACAACCTCCTGTTCCAACACCCACCCCCCTACAACCTCCTCTCAGGGAGCTGGAGGGAGAATAAGGTCTCCAAGTCATAAGCAGAAAGCTGCTGCTGAGTTCACAGAATAAAAACCACAGCTGGAAAAGATGTTTAAGGTCACCAAGTCTAATCCAGGCCACCCATGTCCCTCAGTACCCCATCTCCAGGGCTGTGAAAATCCCAGGGCCTGACAACCCTTTCCAGGAAGAATTTTTTCCTAATATCCAATGTAATTTCATTGATACATGTAGATTTTAACAAGAAATATTTTTATTTTACTTCCATCTTGCAAATGTTGCTCTCTTCCACCCATTCCTGGTCAGGAAACACCTTCCTGGCACGTGCAGCTCAGTTGTAGCATTTATTGCCACAAGATGCTGTTGTGACCATGAATTCTGCAGAATTTGGAGCTGTGTGGATAGGTGAATACTGTGTAAAGAATCCTGGCAAGGGTATGAAACTTAGGCACAAAGTACTTGAATAAACAGGGACAGCAGAATGGGTGAGGATGGATTCTTACCTGGCAGCTCAGGATTTCCTGTCCCTGCAGCTGAACTCAGGCTGGGCTGGGTTACTGGATCTCACAGACTTCAGGCTGGTGTAGCAATGACTTTGTTTATTCAGGTTTCAGGTGTTTGTTAAAATGGGCTTTAGTAGCAGTCAACTTCTACAATTTAAACTCTTCCTTTGACTGGGAATGAATTAGAAAGCAATAAACCAGGTTAACAGCAAATGTCTTCTATACCCCTCATTCTTCCACCCCTCTTTCATCCCATCTAGGTTGAAAGCAAAGCAGAGAGTGAAATTGAGGAGGGCGAGAAAGTACAAGAAGGAGAAAATGAGAGAAATCCAGAAAAAGAGCAAGACAGTGAAGCTGTGGCAGAGCCCAAGCCAGGTAATGGTTCCCAGCTGTTCCTCAAGCTGTGTTGCCTTTAATAGCACAGATTTCTTTCTATAACGTGGTTGGAACAGACCATAAACTCAGCTGTGGCAGAAATGTTTCCTCTTGCCTGTCAGGCAGCTTCATGGTTCAGTAGTAGATATTCCAATTTAATTTCACTGCAAAACTTGGGCACTAAATTCTTTCTTGAACTCCCTGCAGACCTCAGCTGAGCTTCCTGTGACTGGGTGAAGGACTGGGAATGGCAGAGTGTGTGTAGATCATCTCAGTTATTTTCTTTTGTCTGTGTTGCACACCATCTGATCACTTTTGATGCAAAGACTTGGGACTGCTCACTTTTACCCACAGAAGTTAATATGTTTGCTTGTTTTCCCTGTGAAGTGGTGCAGAGCCTTCACTTTGACAGGCTGAGGAGCACTCTGGGGTTTTTCCTTTGTACATCCCATTATTTATTTTTAGCATGTTCCCCTTGTACAACATGAGTACATTGATTTGTGTATGGATTTTTTTCCTGGAACATCCATTCAGTATTTTAGCACCAGGTAGAAGCAGCACTTGGATTTGGTGGAACAATAGAGGTGATTTGGAAATGCAGCTGGAGTTGTTGTGAAGCTGATGCCAGCGGGTGGATGGGCAGGGTGGGAACTCAAAGCATTCCAAGTTTCCCTGTTTGTTGGATCAGATCCTCTCAGCCTAGGTGTGCCCCTGACAGCAGTTGGGAACGTGATGGGGTGTGGATGAATGAATTTGGATAATAAAAGTGTGGGTCAACTCCTGTTATCAAGGGGAAAATGCACGTAACAGACTTGGCTGTAAATCTCATTCCAGAAGAGAAGGAGGCAGAAGAGAACAAGGAGAATGTTGATGCGAGCAAAGACAAAGAAAATGAGGCTGGGAAGAAGAAAGTGGAACATGAAATTTCGGAAGGAAATGTAGCCACAGCTGCAGCTGCTGCCCTTGCCTCAGCTGCCACCAAAGCAAAGGTTTGTTTTGTGCAGATATCCGTTGGCTTGGTTTCCAGCTCACATTAGAACTCTTAAAATGGTTCTTTGTTCCAGATCTGTGCCCTTGCGTGTTCTAATACCTTGATGGAGCACAAGTGCCATCTTCAGTTCCTTCTGCTTGAACTCCTAGGAGAAACAGTCTCATTTCTATTTAGGCAACTGCTTTTATGATTGTGTAGTCGAGGAACATCCCTAAAAAAGAGCCACCAAATGAACTTGTCATGTGGGAAGGCTTTCCTCTGCTCAATAGGTGTGGCTGTGATGCCAAGGACATAGATATGGGTGATAAAACCCTGGTATTGTCCTTTTTGCTGTGCCATCAGCTCTTCTCTGAACTTCCCACAAACTACCAGTGCTTGGTACACAGACATGCTCAATCCCAGTGTTGCAATTTTTTACAATTTCATGATTTTTGTGTTAAAAGGTACTGTGTGTCTGTTACAAGCATGTTCTTGCCTCCCTGTCAGTCCTGTTTGTTTGTCTGTAGTCTCTTAATGAGCTGTGGTTTGTGCCCTATCTAATAGCTTTCCTGTACCCTGTAATTACTAATTGCATGTTGTCTTTGATTTGCATTTTGCAAGAACCAGGCTGCCTTTGCTTCTTTCAGAATATCTTGTTCAATTTCTGTTTTCTTTTTTTAATTCAAGTGATAGTTTGGGTTTCTTAACCACTCTTGCATTTGGTGGCAAGTTGCAAGTCAGTTTTTATAGATAAAAAAAAGCATAGATAGTGTTTATTTCCTGATGGACTTCCAGGACAGAGTAGTGGACACAGTGGGATGATGCCTGTGTTGTTCTGACTTTTCCAGTCTGATCTTTGACTCTAATGACTTACAACTTTTCCAGTGGCAAGATGTACACTGGGGATAGTGTGATGGCAGATGTTGCCATGATGATGATGCAGTCCCTCCTTTATGAACCCATGAGGTTTGAGGAGATTTCTAGTTATTTCAAACCAGGTTCTGAAATCACAAATTGCATGGATTCAGAGCCAGCCACCCTGGCTGTGTGGAATCCCATTTCCAGGCAAACTTCAGGTTTGTTATTTTGGTGGCTCCCTTGCCCATCATTTTGCCAGTCCTTGTCAGAACCTGTGGTGCTCCAAGCCCCAAGCCCTTTCACTGGGACTAAGTTGCTTTTGGTTCATCACACTTACAGATATTTTCAGTCAAGTTGAAAAAAATCCTGCATATGTATACATCAGGAGGTGTGAAATTCAGTCTCTGTTTTATGGAAGGCTACTGGATCCAAATAAAGATAATCTCCTCCTACTTTCCTTCCTTTGGTGACAGGCAGTGCTAGAGGGAAAAGGGACTTGGCTAACAGCATTTGTCATTATGGTAATAATGCTGTTCTCCTATTGTAGAAGAACTTCAGCTTTATATTCCAGGAAATAGGATGTTATAATTGGGGTAGTCACACTTCAGAGTAGAATTCAAATTCAACAGCCATTTCACTTCCCATTTACACTTAAACCCACACAACATTAAGGCTTTCTGTGAGCTGTATCTTGTCTGAGAGAGTAATTCATTTTTTTGTAATAAACTCCAGACCTGGTCCTGTTACAAAGTTGTTTTCCTTAGGGTTTTATATCAGAGGAACATTGCAGTAGAGTTCTAAAGAAAAACGGGTTACATTTGGGTACTTGAAGTTTTTTGTTCTTTACAGACAGGACACCTTATTGGTGAAGCCACTTGTTTGAGAAATGATGCACAGAGAATGCATGTGTTGAGTGGTGAGACTATCTGTGTTCTTGCATGTAGAATGGAGCAACAATTTTAAATGTGCTTTTACAGGTTATGCCTCGTGTACAAACAATATTAGAATTATTTGGGTTTCTTTTCCTCATTTTCTTCTCACAGTCCTGTGTCAACATAAGTTAGGTTTTCCTTTCTGCCATAAGTAGCACTCAGTAGATGTCCCCTCTCCTGCAGCTTGCCCTGTGCTTTTGTCTGATTTTGACTGAGCTTCTGGTGGAGATCTTGATCCATCACCTCCACAGCCAAAAAGGACTTTTCTGGTCATAATTTGACTTTCCTGCCTTGGACTGGTCTCATGACTTGCCAGAATTTCTGCTCTGGAGATGTCAGGGATTGAATGCATCTTTTCCAGAGGACACTGGTCCTGAGGCAGCCAGTGATGCAAAACCTCCTAAATTCTCCATAAGCTTTTCCATGGTGGTAAGCCTGGCTGTTAGGATTTGTTCCTACTCTGCAATGTTTCAGCCACTGACCACAGTACCATTAAAAGAGAGAAAACCCCTTTGATCATGAACCACTTTTTTGTTGTGTTGCAGAGATTTAGAAACAGAAAATTCAGGAATAGAAGGGACCCTCCTGCTAAAATCATGATGATCCTTTTGCAGACATCAGTATCCCATCTTCTGCTTGTAGGCAAATGAAAAGATGTCATTGATTCCTTCTTGCTGCTGCTCTAGAACCTCACTGGGGGACCTTTCTCATCTCATGCTCATGTGTGCATGGCAGGACTTGGGTTTTTCCCATTCTGTGCCTTAATTTGCATAGCTCTGTGTTACCTGCTGCTTTGTTTCTTCTGCTTCATTCATGAAAGAGTCTTACCTGCCCTTGACCTTGCTGACAAAAACCAGGTGGAGCATCTAGTCACAAGGCAGGAAGAGGGGAAGAAAAAAAGAGTAGTTTTCTCTGCCAGTTCCAATTTCAGCTGACATCTCACACGTGGCTGAGGCTGAGAAGACTTCAGCACAGTATCCCAGTGAGCTGGGACCCAGAGGCTGTCCTGGGGTCTCTGGTGATCTGGTTTTGCAGTTGTCAGTACCAGGTGTCACACTCCTGCTCTTGCTGTGATGAGTTAATTTCATGATTAATTGGGATTCTTCAGTCTGAAGAAGAAGAGGCTGAGGGGAGACCTGAGGTGGAGTCCCCATCATGGCTGGAGGGGTTCAGGAGATGTGTAGACATGGCACTTCAGGACATGGTTTAGTGGGCATGGTGGGGCTGGGTTGACTGTTGGACTTGCTGATCTTAGAGGTCTTTTCCAACCTTAATGATTCTATGACTAAAGCTGGGCTTAAGCTGATTAGAGGATGAGTTAGGTTCTATGAGACTGCTGCAATTACTGACCCTGTTACTGGGTCAGTAGCTGGTCTTGTGATTCCTCTCAAGATTATCAGTATTTACCCAGAAACATGATTTCTCAGCACCAAAATCAGAGGCAGTATTGTGGCTGTGCTTGTGTTTAGGTCTCCCTGTTTAAACACCAAACCAAGGCCAGGTCCCCCTTGCTTAGTGATGCTCAGGTCCTTGACAATTGCTGTGTCCCAGGATAACCTCACATACCCTCTTCTTTTCTGCTTATTTTTGACAGAGGGTGGGTGCAGTGACACGTTTCTCAGGCAGTTGGAATCACTACTCATTTTGCCTTACTCTTTTCTTTTTGTCAGTCATGGAGTCAGAAATGAATTGTTGTGTATCCACATGAAGCCCTGGGTAGTGCCAGGCTAAAGGCTTCTAGGAATCTTTAGGAAAAAAAAAAAAAGCAAACTTGAATGATGATTTCCTTTCTGGTGTGTATTCTGAGACCTGTCATTTAGCTAATCTTGTGCCTCTCT
The DNA here is from genome assembly GCA_038090715.1 of Florisuga fusca. Classification (NCBI taxonomy): domain Eukaryota; kingdom Metazoa; phylum Chordata; class Aves; order Apodiformes; family Trochilidae; genus Florisuga; species Florisuga fusca. Next base: position 749,955 of record JAAWXA010000072.1, read on the forward strand.
GGGTTGATGTTAATCTGGTTTCATAATTAAACCTGCACCCATCAGGCAAGGCAAGATGACAGCTGAGAGGCTGCATGTGTCCACAAAGGTACTTCTGTCCCTCTGCCTTTTCATACAAAGGAGTTTGTTTCACTGAACAGCATTAATTGACATTAAATGTTGTCATTCTGTCAGGCACTCAGTGACTGGATTCCAGAGGTGTGCACTGCTGGTTGCTCAGCATGTCAGTGTGCAGCCTGCTGGCATGGCAGGTGATGTGCTCCTGGGTGCTTCCCTTCCCTCAGACTGTACCTGCTTTAGAATGAAACTTAGTGAGCATCCTGCATGTGTTTTATCTACATTTGCCTGAGACTTTTTTTACTGAATGGGGAATGCTGTCAAATTTCACAGCATGTCAGTGATGGGAACAATGGCAGGGTTTTGGGAAATTCTGTTTATAATTAGGATTACCAGGGAGTTTTATAATGCTTCCTTTCTCCAGCTCAGGATTTCTCCCATTTCTGAGCCAAGCTTTGGGGCACAGCTTGCTAAATTTGAGTCTCTGTTTGTTTGCAGCTTGAGCTGGATGACATCCAGCTTTTTCTTTTTTTTTTCTGTTTTTCCTCCTTCTCTTCAGCCCTCACCTTTTCCTTTTCCAAAGCCAACCCTCTTTTCTCCCTCAACGTGTCCAGGAGGCTTTGCTAGGGGACGACAGTCAGGAAAACATCTTTTGACTGTTAATACAGAAACTCCCAAGCAGTGCACGTGATGGGTGTTTGATTCTGAGTTTTATTTTCATTTTGAACAGCCGGCTGCTAACAAAAGCTGGTAGCAGGCATCATTAACATGCCTTCCACACTCGGAGAGCATGAAACACTTTCACAGGCTGCCTCAGACATCACCCATATATATATATATATATGTATAGGTATGTCCTGTATCATTTTTATTTGAGCATATCTGTGGGAACAGGAATATTTACAGAATAGATTCTGTGAAGAGTGTGTTTGCCCTTCCTTGCAGTTTAAATACAGCTTTGCCTTCAGCTTTTTTCTGCCCTAGGAATACTGTGCAACCTGGTTATAAAAGGAAACTGGATTATAGTTTTTTTAAACAGTTTCTTCTAATATCTATGTAGAGATTTCTCTGCCAGCTCCTCCTCTCCCGGGGTGGAACTGCTGATGGTTTCATGGTGTGGTGCTGCACATAACATCTCTAACTAGATACATGGATTTACTTGAGCACAAAAAAAAAAAAAGAGTTTAATACCAAAGGCATCCAAGAGCCATCTCGCTGCTTTTATGGGTTGTTCCAGGTAAAAAGCCTCCTGTGTGTGTTTTGGTGAAAGCTTTTTGGATGACCTACAGCTGACTCAGTGCAACATATCCTTGCTCCCTCATTTGCATTCCCAATGAAAGTTCTCTCTGTTGCACAGCACTCGGGTGGCTTGGAGGCAAAGCTGGGCTGCTGATGAGGGCTGAGCATCCACAGTACCTCTTGTATTCAAACTTGACACCTATTTATTTGCTTAAAAGCTTAATCATCATCTGAGGGCTCTGATTCTGAGCATAAGATGGATAACCTCATGCCCCAGTTCCTGTCCACAATTAGAGTAGGATAGCTAAAGCTAGATGTAGGCATTATCTGTTCCCTTTTAAAGCACTTTGTTTTGTGAAAAGTTTGTAAAGCACAAACCTGTGTTTTATCCTCAGCACCTGGCAGCAGTGGAAGAAAGAAAGATCAAGTCCCTGGTTGCCCTCCTGGTAGAAACACAGATGAAGAAGCTGGAGATAAAACTTCGCCACTTTGAGGAGCTGGAAACCATCATGGACAGAGAGAAAGAGGCAGTAAGTAGGGGAGTCCTGAGCAGAAATTCTGCATTAAACCAGGCACTGCCAAGACTTATGCATGCAGACAGTGGGAAAACTTGCAACTTCAGCTGGTCCACACCTTCCTTGGGTCTCCCTGCCTCAGCTAGAATCCCTAACTACCCCCTGCAGTAGTCTGAGCTCTCTCCTTTCTCCAGACCTTCCCTGTCCTGTAAGCAGCAGACTGGTTGTACCCTAGATTTGCTTCCTGATCCTTACTCAGTTCACCTAGGCATGATTGTAGAATTGGTCCTGAGCCTTTCTGTGGGCCTTACCATGTCCATGATACCTGATGGACAAATGGCTTTTCCCTGGAGAGTGAAATTGATGGAAACCTTGCCCCCCAAGGAGAAGGGAGACAGCTCTCTGCTTTCCTTCCTGACTCAGTTTAAACCAGAGGTTTGGTTTTAAGTCTGCAGTTCAGGTTGTTTTGGATTTTTTTGGTGGGCTTTCTCAGTGGCTCTTGGGAAAGTCCTCAAAGTAGATGATGGATACATGCACAGCTTCTCACTTGGGGATGGAGGGGGCAACAGCAGCTTCAAGAGAAGGGAGGGAAGCAGTAATGTCAGGAGATGGGAAAAGGTGGTTGCTCATTGCCACCAGAAAAGGACCAAAATAGAACAAAAAACTGACAAATCTGAAGCATGATAGATGAGGAGGAGCTGGGCAAGCCAACAAAAAGGTTGTTTGTTTCTGCCCTCAGTCTAGGGAGGCTCTAAGCCAGGACATGGGACTTGGTTGAGATTTGGATCAGCTGCAGAAGGTTGTGGCACTAAGGGAGCACAGACACCTCACTGGAGACTTGGGTATCCCAAAAATCAGGTGTAAGGTGGAAGAGATGCTGCCTCTGCCTGCCAGTGGCTGGGTTATGCATCAGTCAGGAGGTGTTCCTTCATGTGTAGTGCAACAGGCTTTCAGAGAAGCAATCCCTCTCCAGTTACTGTAAAGATGACTCAAAACTTCCATTTTTATCAGAGTGGTCATTTTTAATTTTTTTCCGGTTGTGTAGCCTCCTCATTTTTGTCAATAGGCAATTACCCCAGCTGGGTTGAGGATACCAACTCATAATTCTAAGGATTTTCACTTTTGCCCTGACAGGTGAATTTAATGGAATTTACATCCACACTTTGGCATTAATCACATTGATAGAGTTTGACAAACTGTTGGTCTTTTGTTGTAGCAGAATGTCAGCAGGAATTTCTAGATTCTCAGCATCCTCAACCATTTCAGTGTGGGGTTTGCCTCTGACACTGATTGGCAGCTCAAGAAATGGATCTAACAATTTTGAAAAGGTTCTGTGGATTTCTTTCTGTGGGGTTTCTATTCTATTAGTGACAGGTTGAGGTGTTGTGGTTTTCCCATTTAGAGGCATAGGACGTTTTTAGAATGTGCATACAGATCTTTCCTCTGGCTTTCTGGTAGTTAAATTCTGCTTTTTCACCTGTCACTGTGGATATTTAGTGAAATCATTAAAGCCAAAAAATTCCTTGGTGCCATTGCACTCTCTGCATGTGTTATTGGCTGCTCTGGCTTTTTCTTCCAGTAAAGGTAAGTGCTGAAAGAAATCTGTGCTGCAGACTGGAGGGTGTTAGATTTTAGGCAAAACACATTTCCTTCAGTGTTTAATTTCAGTGCTGCCAACTCTGATTGTGTGTAACTGGGGATCCTGTTGGTAGGAGCCTTGTTGACCCAGAATTTTTAATAGCCCCATGAATGCTTTCTTTACTCTTTCTGTTCAGGGAGGAGTTACTGGCTGGGGAGGAAATTGTAGCACAATGACTGTTATTGTGTGAGCATGCATGGAGTGCTTGTAAGAGTCCTCATTGTGAATCACTTTGGGATGAGGCATGGGCAGACTGTTGGAAATGCAGAGGTGGTCACTTCATGACAACCTACCTGAAAACGTGGCTGATTTCAAGCAGCAGGTTTGGGTTTCTGCTTGTGCTTGTCTTTGCCTTAAGTACCTCACTCCTGCCTGAGGTCTGCTGCAAGTAGAGTTTGGAGAGCTGAAGAGCAAATGCAAATTCCTGATGGAGTGCCTGCTGGCAAATGTGTTGCTACCAGTGGTCCTGATGCTAATCTGGGGCTGTCTCAGTAGGTTGTGTGTGTAAACCTGCTCCTGAAGTGCAGCAGCCTCGTACACAACCCCAGGTTATTTTGGGCTCAGAGTCAATTTTAAAACCAGCTCATGTCAGAACTTGTGTTTCTGTCCTTTCCAACTGTCTGTTCTCATCCTCAGGGGAGGGAATGTGTAGCAGAGAAGTTTTCCCTGCTTTTCCAAAGCACAAGGTGTATTTTCAGGCACTGATGGTGTTCAGAGATGCCTGTGAAGACTTAAACTGTGGCAGGATGGGGCACTGTGAAGAGAGCACAGCATGAGCACAAAGGAGTCTAAAAAGACTGCAGAAAGTATGGTGTAGCCATACTTCTTGCCCAAGCCTTTGTTTCGGGTCATTTGCAGTAATCCCTCCCTGCCACCTACTGAATCTGTTTCCACACATGCACAATTACACCATTGGTGTACGTGTCTCTTCATTTTACCAACTTCTTCCCACTAACGTATGAGATTGGTCAAGGAAAAAAGAGTCATGGCAGCATGAATAATCACATTGTAGTCCCTACACGCCTGCAAACCAGCCCCCAACCAGGAGCATGTATTATTCATGAGGCTCTGGCCCCATCTGGTTCTGGTGGTGAATGCCTGCTCTGTAGTATTCTGGGTTTGTCCCTGCTTTGTCAGCACTCAGACTCCTAACACAAAGTCTTGGTGGAGCTTTGAAAGTTTTTGGAGAACTTCTGCAAGGTGGAAGTCTCCCTGGCAACCTGCTTTTCAGATAAATTATGGAGTATATCTTCAAATATTAAATATTTGTAAAGTATTCACACAAACCCACGTGTTCAGTTCCTGAATAACAGATGTAGAAACGTGTTACTTTTTCTTAAATCAGTCGAATGACTTGCACTGCCTTAACCAGGATGATCATCAGGTGGATAAATGCCCAAGAGCCAGAAATATTTTCTGTACCTTCCCATTCTTTTCAGTTTGGGCTTGCTTCCTTTCTACGTGGCTCCAGAATTAAACAAAATAACCTGGTTTATATTAATGGGACTAAATTACATGAGGTTTTTTATGTAATACTCATCTTAACAGTGCAAATCATTGCTGGCTGGCTGGCATCATCTCCAGATCCTGCCTGTAAAGCACTGAGCCCAGGCACACATTCTGCTTTAGTCTTTCCCTAGAAAACCTCTGAGTTTCCTGTTTCTCTCATTCCAACATGCAGAAATTTGAGAAGAACACACAATTTCCTCTAGAACTGTGTTCAAGGCTGAGTGCTCTGCACGGTACTCATTGAGTAATCTGGGAGTTGGGTTACCAAGAGATCTTTTAGGCCAACACAGAGTTTGACCCTGACAGCCAAAAGGACCAACCCAGCACAGCCGGGGTGCATCGAGCACAGCTTCAGGGGTAGCTGAGGGGGTGATTTTCCCACTTTAAATAGTGTCTGCATCCTGTGCAGGGGGGCACAGGGTGAGGAGGACATCAGACTGTCAGAGGGTGTCTAGAGGAGAGCAGTCGAGATGGTGAATGGTCTCAAGATTTATGAGGAGCAGCTGAGGTCACTTGATCTCTTCAACTAGGAGAAGAGAAGCTGAGGGGTTACCTCCTCCCCAGCTTCCTCCAGGGATGCAGTGGGGTGCTGCAGATCTTCTCTCTCTGGTGAGCAGTGGTTGGACACAAGGAAATGGAATGGAGCTGCCTCAGGAGAAGTTCAGTGGCCATCATGAAAAGGTCCTTCGCTGAGAGGGTGGTTGGTCACTGGAACAGGCTCCTCAGGGCCAGAGCAGAGTTCAGGTAGTATCTGGAAGACACTTTGTCATGAGGTTTAGCTTTAGGTAGTCCTGTGAGCAGCAGGGAGTTGGATTCAGTGATCCCTATGGGTCCCTTCCATCTGCAGATGTTCTGTGATCCTCAGGTGAGTTCATCCACTCCAGCAGGACAATGAGCTTGGAGCCTCCACCAAACCCTGCTGCAAAGCAGACAGATCCCTGCCCGTAGGGCAGACATTTGATGTGCAGAAACGTGTTTGTGCCATTCCTAACTATCTTCTCTGCTTTGCCTTTTCCCCCCCGTTTTTTTGCGGCAGTTGGAGCAGCAGAGGCAGCAGCTGCTGACGGAGAGGCAGAACTTCCACATGGAGCAGCTGAAATACGCTGAGCTGAGGGCTCGGCAGCAAATGGAGCAGCAGCACAGTCAGAACCCCCAGCAGCCTCACCAGCACCCCGGGGGGCCTGGCATGAACCCCCTCGGGGCACCAGCACATCCAGGCTTACTGCCTCACCAGCAGCCTCCCCCCTACCCCATGATGCACCACCAGATGCCACCTCCTCACCCACCCCAGCCAGGTAAGAGGCAGGGGGAGAATCCCCTGGCATTTGTCACCCTTGGGAATAAAAGCAGAGGGGAGATGGCAGGAGCTGGAAGGGATGGTCTGCATTAGGTGCTGGTTTCTAAGGGTGGTGTTTATGAAACAGAAACACAGTTGGCTGGAAAGATGAGGTCTTTGTGGAATAAAGCCTCAGTTTATAACTTGTGCCTCTGGATCAGGAGTGCAGATGGAGTTTTGGGGAGGAGAGATGTGTCATGTACATGAGGAGATATCTTACCAGTGTACTTGAGATGTCTTATCAATGTACATGAGGAGATATCAATGTACTTACATCTCATCAATGTACATGAGGAGATCTCTCACCAACATGTATCAATACCCAAATGAAAGGAAAGAAACAGGGAGCCAGACTCTGCTCAGGGACAGGACAGGAGACAATAGTCACAAATTAAAACATGTGAAGTTCCACCTGGACACAGGAAAATACAATTTTTATTATTTTCCCACTGTGAAGGTCATCAAACCCTGGAGCAAGCTGCCCAGGAAGGTTGTGGAGTCTCCATCTTTGGAGACAGTCACACCAAGCTCTGAAATAAAAAATGGAGCTGCCCCTGGGTGTCACTTTCAAATGGTTTTAGCTTGTTTGTATTTTCTTGGACTTTGTTTCTTTATGCTCAGTTGTCACTTCTCCTTCAAAACCAATTATTCCCTCAAATTCTTAAGTTCCTGACACATCTGTGTGTAAAAGCTTAGGAGAAAGGACTGGAATGAGCAGCAGAGGCAAGAAACTCCCTAAAGGAGTGTCCTTTGGCCCAAGATCTGGTTCTGATCTACTTGTGCCTTCCAGTGCCTTCCTTGGGGCTTTGCTTTGTGGCTTCTGCCCTGCAGTTGGGCCCTGGTGCCAGGTGAGTCACAAGGCCATGTTGGTCAGAAGGGACACTTGAAAGTCTCTGGTCCAGCCTCCTGCTCAGAGCAAAACCAGCTGGATCAGACTGCAAGGGAATTGTTTAGGTATCTCCAAGGGTGGGGATGTTCCCAGGATGGAGAAAGGTGGAGATGGGACTGCGTGTTACTTTACAAAGAGTCTGTTGAAATTGAAATATTTAAATTTAAAATAGGTGATTTAGAATAGCATCACTTGGTATGGAGTAACCTGAGTGTGTCTAGCCCACAGCACAGGAGAATGGCTTTTGCTAAATAAAGCCCTTTTCAACTGCTGGACCAAGTCCATTTGAAAAGAAGATAGGGTCAGTAATTAGCTGGAAGTTCTTGTATAAGTTTGCTGAAGAAGCTGAAAAGTTTGAGGTATCATGATCTTACCTACAAGAAAGCTGGGGAAGGGCTTTTGACACTGGGGGGTAGTGAGAGAACAAGGGGAATGGGTTAAAACTTGGAGAGGGGAGATTGAGGTTGGAGATGGGGAAGAAATTCTTCAATTTGAGGGTGCTGAGCCCCTGGTTGCCCAGGTTGCCCAAGGAAGCTGTGGCTGCCCAAGCCCTGGCAGTGTTGAAGGTTGGATGGGGCTTGGAGCCCCCTGGGCTGGGGGAGGTGTCCCTGACCATGGCAGGGGGTTGGGACTGGATGAGCTTTAAGGTCCCTTCCAACCCAAACCATTCCATGATTCTATGAAAAAAGAGGATGTGGCAACAGAAAGCTTGCAGGAGCTCAAGGTTTCATGTCAGGAAGGGACCAATGTTGAGTCTGTGGTTTGGAAGAGTCGTGTGTGTGGTAAACTGGCAGAGAGTGCAGAAGAGCATGAAAATGGGAGGCATCTCATCCAGCTCTGTCAATCTCCACAGTAATAGAACTTGATTGAACCAACAGATGCAGAGTAATGCTCATTGGAGGGGAAGATAAGAGTTAGCAGTCTTGTGATCTGAATGCTTAAGTGTCTTCTGAAGAGTCCAGAGTCTTCATTACATGCTTGTGGGTGAAAAATTAATACTGATGTTGTTTGGGGAGCTGGTTTGGGTTTTGCTGAAATTTAATTGGGATTGTGGTGCTACATGGCCTGGTTCTTAGATTCAGGTGATAGTGGAGCTGGGTTTGTGTGGTGTATGACAGGGTTGTCTCAGCAGAAAGGAGAAGCATTCTAGGAGATGGAAAAATGGCAAATTGAAAACAGATTAAAGGGAAAATCATTGCATATCATTAGGCTGGCTCCTACTTACAAGCTGCTATTGAGACTGAAAATGTAACAAGATTAAATGCATTGTTCCATTCACTAGGGGACTAATAAAACTTGATTTCTAATATAGTCACATCCTTGGTTCACATAATACCTCATTACTTCAGCCCCACTGTAATCATCCAGGCCCTCTGTGTCCCCACTGATCCCTTTCAGTGTCAGGGGGGGGACCGTGGCACTCTTTTAATTAGTCAGTACACCTCTTTTTCAGATTTGATTAAAGTTAATCAATAGATTGACTTTTCCACCACCACCCCTCCTGTTAGAGGGTGGCAAACTGGTGGATGGTGCTCAGCACTTCTGGCTGCTGTGCTGGGGAAGCATCTGGTGCTGTCTCATGCCATACAGAGACAGGACCAGGATCTTGCCTAATTGAGGCTTTTAGATTTTTACCTTTTATCTAGGCTGACAGTTTGCTGGTTTGATATTTTTGTGAAGGTGAGAATTCAAAGCCCTTTCAGAGTTGGAATGCAAACCCCTCTGCTTCTTCTGCCATGTCCCAGCTGATCATCATAGACTCATGGAATGGTTTAGGTTGATCTTAAATGGTTTTGGGACCTTAAAGCCCATCCAGTTACAACCCCCTGCCATGGGCAGGGACACCTCCCCCAGCCCAGGGGGCTCCAAGCCCCATCCAACCTTCAACACTGCCAGGGATGGGGCAGCCACAGCTTCCTTGGGCAACCTGGGCAACCAGGGGCTCAGCACCCTCAAATTAAAGAATTTCTTCCTAGAAGATGATCTTGCCTAGAAAGCAAAACAATCTCCTTTCCTCACGCTCTTCAGTGGAAGTTTGTTAGAAGAATTTGGGAATTCCACAAGTGCTGAAGCTCTTTGGCTCTAGAGTGGAGGTTTTATAACCTGAGGGGAAGGAATGGAAGAGTTCAGTGTTTGTTTGAGTGAGTCCTTCAGCTCTGAGCCAGTCCTGGGGCTGTGTGTGTAAATAGTAAAGCAGGGAGTCTCCAGTCCCAACTGACTCACAGATTGACCTCAATTTCTGCTCAGGTAGTTCAGGTTGCCCAGAATCTGACGTTCCCTCACACACCAGTACAGCATGGCAGGGGGCATCTCTGCTGGAAGGATCTTTGTTGCAGGCAGCAGATGTGAAGTTCCAGCCTGCAGAACTCTTCTTGCCAGGCTGAAGCAGTCAGCATTTGGTGTGCACACACCCCATGTTTTGTGTGTGTTAAAAAATAATCCTTATCACATTGTGTCAAAGCTGTGATAAATACCTCAGCAATTCTGTCCTATCCTGTGTATTTTCCTTACTTTTCCATTTTTAGGGCATTTGAAGTGTGTTTGTTGGGCTTTTAGGTCTTGGAGCTTTGCTAACCCAGTTACCTGCATGGCATGTCCCCCCAGGGAGCAGCAGGAATTTTTCCTGTTGGGTTACTGGTTTAGAACCCTTGGGAAGAAGCTGAAGTTCACCTTAGTGACCACATGCCCGTCAGCCTCCTGCAGTCTTGGTGGAGATGCCAAAATTTGGAGGGTTTGAGTGGGTGAATTTCTGCTAGGGATAGGCTTGCAGAAGAAATGGGAAAGCTCCTTTTTTGCTGCTCTTTAGTCCTGCAGGTGAAGCTCTGCCTTGACACGTTCTGTATGGAGCAGGAGCCACTTCCTTACCCGAGCTCTCGGCGTCTCTCGCCCTGCTGTGTCCCTGAGGTGCCCAGTTTCATAAACCTCAGTGATAAATACCACAGCATAATTCTTCAGTCAGGTATAAAGAGGTTTTTGGAGCTGTGGACAGGGCACTGCCTGCTGGGCTGTCTGGCAGCTCTGCGGGAAGAACCAAACCATTCAGTTTGTGGCAGAGAGAAATCCCAAACAGAGCAGTGAGAGGCAGGAGTGGGCAACCTTCCAGCTCAGCCCTGAGGGCAACCTGGGGATGGCAATGCCCTCCACAATTTCCTCTTCAGCTGCCTGCTTTCGGCTCCAGACTTTACCTTGGTTGTCACTGATGTTTGCAAACAGGTTTTCTGACCTTAATAGTGACTAAAAGTGTAACTGTTGGTTCAGCAGACCGTGAACAAAATGCTGAGTCCGATGTCCTTAAAGTGATTGATGGAAACTGAAGAGATGGTTGGAAACAAAGTGATGAAAGGATCTCAAAAGGCATTTATAAATGGAATGGAAAAAAAATGAAATCCTGCTCATGGCTTGTCTGCATTCAGGAGCAGAAGCAGTTAAGGCAGACCTCTTAACTGAAAATTAGTGGTAAAGATCTTTCCAGAATAATGTTCCTTAGCTTCAGTATCAGTCTCTGGATGCAGCTGGAGAACATTATTCACATGGAACATGGAAAAGATGGATCAGTGGAGGGTCAGTCTGGGCAGAGCTGGTGAATATCTCCAGGTGAGGGTCAGTCTGGGCAGAGCTGGTGAAACTCTCAAGCCAAGGGTCAGTCTTTGCAGTGAACCACTTTCCATCAGCATGGCCACGTCTGGTTCTGCTCAACTGTGGAATTCTTTGGGACATGCTGAAGAGCTTAAATGGGTCCAGAGGCCAATGCCCACGAGTGGGTTTGGTGAGAGAGAAACAAAGAGGAGCCAGCAGAGCCCTTATGGAAGGGCTCTTGGTGAATCCCACTTAAAGCAAAATATTTTCCAGCAGACACTATGCAAGGCACAGCCAGAGAGGCTTCTGAAAAGGTTTTGCTCTATCTCCCACGTTTTTTCTTTCTGGGTCTGGCTAAACTGTCTTCCTCTGGTCATAGCAAGCAACACAGCTTGATGGGTAGAAAGCTCTGAGTTTAAACTGTTGATGTAGAGCTCTGGTACCAGTTTGTTGGGACTTATGGCTTACCTTGGTGCTGCTTCTCCAGTGCAAGCCCATCTGTGGAGTTTGGCTGCTGTCACTGTGTCCTCTGGTGCCTGGATGTGATGAGGTTCTGGACAACTCAGTGACCAGATGTTGCTCTTCTCTGGGGGGCACTGATTTCATCCAAGTCCCTCTACTACCTCATTTCTCAATTGTTTTCATTTTAATGTCATTTTGACTGAGCTTATTTTGTTCTTTTCCCCCCGGAAGGAAGACTTGAAATAAAATAAAATGGAAGATAATAGAAAATAAAAGACTTCTAAAGTAAAATAAAGTATTTTAAAAAGACTTTAAATTAATAAATAAATGAAACTGTATTCCAATTTCCCTGCCCAAAGCTGTAGCTTGTAATTAGAACAGCAACTAAAATTCCCAGTTTCTTGCTGTGTCACCAGCCCTGCTGCTGGCTGTATCATTTAAAGCACATTATTGATTTCTTTGTGCAGTGCTCTGGTTATCTGTGAGCTGCTAAGTGCCCTGTTCAAGTGATACTTGTGGTGGGTAACATGAGAAACTTGAAATTCTTGGAGGGAGAGAGGGAGATTTGTATTAATAGCTGTCATTAATTAACTCTGCCCTCCAAGGGGGATTTTCAGCTATTAAATCATTTCTGACCCAAAGCAGGAATGGAATAAGGTCAGGATGTGCTTTTCTACTCCAGCTGGATGAGTAACCTGAAGAACCTTTTTCCCCAACGTAGTTTGCATCATTTTCTGTTGATGGTTCATACTCCAAAGAATATTTTGTAAATAATTCTGACCTTGGGTGTTTTTTCATGTAAGTGTCTTTCATTTCATTATTTAAAGCTTCAAATTTAGCTTCTGGGTTTCATTTCCTCTTGGGCTGATGGCAGTTCCAGGATTTTGTGGTCTATACAAGGATTTGGGCTTCAGTTCTTTGTGGTACAGATTTTCTAAGGAGTCTCAGTGCCTGTTTTCTATCCCTGGCACGTCTGGAGCCTGCTGGCAGGAGACGTGCAGGGAGCAGTCAGATAAAAGGATGGTGGATGGGTGTGCAGTGCTCAGCCACAACGTGCATAGTTGTGGGTTTGCAGGGTGGTTGGTGCTACAGAAACATGAAAACCACGTTGGATGCTCTCTGGTGTATCCTTGAGTGTCTGAAATCCTGCCTGAGGACACGAGGTGTCACGGAGCTGGAACAGAAAATAAGAATCAAGCAGGACAGAGCAATTCCTCTGAGGATGCTGGATGAGATTTTAGTGCCTTCACTCAACATCTGCAGAGCTTCTCCAAAGTCTGAGCAGCTCCTGACTCCTTACAAGGATGTATTATTGAAGATGCATGAATATTTGAAGGTTAGCAGCTCTGCCCTGCAGAATGGTTGTGCCTTGCTGGTGTGACATGCCAAGCAGCTTCTCAACAAAGGCTTTTCCACCCTATTTTTACTGCTGAAACCCAGTGGTGAGCCCTCGGCCATGGGTGTCAGTCAGGGCCCAGCAAGGGGCACCCTCAGCATTCAGGTGCCTCCATCCTCAGCATCAGGGGAATCGTGCCAGAGGGGAGGGACAGAAATGCAAAGATGCAAGGGAAGTGGAAATTTCTGCCTTCCCCCCCCCCGAGACTCCTTGCTAAATGAGTTATTGTGGTTAATTATTCACAGTCCTTGGCTGCGGGATCGGCTGCTGCAGTGCGTGTCGGGGAGGAGGACGTGCGGAAGGGAAAGGACGTGTCAGGGGGCTGGCTGGAAACACACGTTTCCACGTCTCTAAAAATGATTCCTGGGGGGAAGGAAGGAGCACACCTTGCAGTGAAGCTGCAGTGAAGCCAGCAGGCATTCCTGGGAGCAGCTCCTGCCCAACCCAGGGCTGAAATAACCTCTTCAGCAGTAGGAGAGGGAGATTCCAGCGAGGCACATCCCCTACGGAGATGAATGTTGAGTGAGTGCAGCCTGGTTTGCCCTCCCCCTGCTCCAAATCCTGCCTCCCAAAGGAGGGACTCCCTTCCCGAGGTGCTGCTCAGGGATGGTCCCGGGGGGTGCTCAGGAGGAGGGGGCTGGATGGGCTCCAGGCTTTGTGCATCACGCTCCGGCGGCTGCTGCTGCTGCAGGCAAAACAAAACCACTGAAACTGTTTGCCACTCCAGTGCCCCTCACGTGAGCTGATTTAATAGGGGCTTATTTAATAAAGATAAATACCTTGGAGATCCTTTAAAACTCATTCCTCATCTGTTTGACTGGAAGGTGAGCTGGCAGGCTGCTATGAGTGGAATGCTTCAGAGCACACCTTAGGAAATGTCTCTGGTCTTGCACGTGTAAAGGATTTTTTTTTTCCTTTTTTAGTCTGCTAAATCTCATTTTATTGAACCTTTTGGCTTTATCTCTCCCTGCGTCTGCTGGTTTTAAGCTCTCCCCCTTATGTAGGTCACACTTCCACGTTTTACGCTTGAGCCGCTGTCTTGAAGCCGTGGCTCTTGGCAATGAAAGACACGTAGGATCTCTGCAGAAACAGGACTTCACGTTTTGCCATGCCAGTACTCACAATTTGTGCTTTATCCCACTTTGTTTGGGTGTTGCTTGATTACTGCTCAGCTTCATTATTTCGAAGTTTGGGCTGTGGTAAGATTGTTCCTCTGAAAGGGCCTTAAGCTACTTCGGCGGCAAAATATTTTGCATCTCACATCAGGAAGGCAAAAGATCCTCTACTCAAACACAGAGGAGCAGCTCAGCTTCTGGGTGTCTTCAGAAAAGCTGTAGTGCCACTTATTTTTCCATATTTAAAGATTTAAGAGAGAAAAAAAGCTCCTTGGTCCAGGCAGGAGGGCGCTTCCCATCAGCTTCGTGGTGAGGTTTGGAGTTGTGACAGGCTTTGAATTTATGAAGAAATGACATTTTTAAAATGTGTTTTATTTCTGCTTGGCAGTTGATTTTTAATATAAAACATAGTTCTTGAACATCTGCATTACCATGGGTTTGACAGCCTCTTTCTCTCCTGGACTTGCCCAACGTCAGAGCGAGGCGTTCATGTGAAGCCCCTCAGCGTGTGGTTCTGGTCCAGCTTCACGTGTGTTTTTTGTGTGTTTGGGTTTTCTTTAATATTAATCACTTCATAAGTGCAGTGAGAATATTGTAGGCATGTGGTGCTGGAAGGAAGATTACCCAATTATGCTTGGAGAGGTTGGGGCTCCTGTCAAGCAGCAGCTCACAGGCTGGGGATTCCTCAGTCCCCAGCTTGCCTGTTCCTCTGGAGCCCAGCTGCCTTTTTTACACTTTTCTGATTTTTATTTCCCCATCAACCTTCATTTTGCCAGTAGATAACATCCCTCAGAGCTGCAACTGTCTTCTCCTCTGTGTCTTGGGGCCGTGGTTTGTCTCCAGTTTCTTTGCAAGGTTCAGCTCCTGAACCTTCAGGTCACCTCCAGCACCTTGAGCTGCCCCATATCTGCTCCTGCTTCTGCCTGCCTGCAGCTGCAATGCTTGGGTACTTTTATTGGAGGGCTGGGCTTGAAAATCAGGAATTCATTAAAAACAGAAGATTTACTCAAGCCAGAGTTCTGAGGAGTATTAATGCAAAAATACTAAAGCTGTGTTCCCTGTGACTTTTCCAGAGCAGGTTGTGAGTCTGTCTCCTGGCTCTGATCTGAGTGGCAGCAAAGGCTTCGTGAAGTCTGAGAACTGAGGTCAGGACAGGTCCAACCTTCCCAGCTGTACTCCTCCAGCATTTTGTCACTGGGTGCTCAGGGGCTGCTTTGGGGTGGTGGGAGCCACCTCTGCACATCTCTGAATCCCACAGGGTAACAAAGGGGGGTTTGAAACCTGCAGTGTAAGAGTTGCTGTGGCCACCACCAATTCTGTATTCAGGGAAATAAAGGCTTCCCAGTTGCTTTTCACCACATCTCTTGCTGTCTTGGGCCTGGAATAAGCCATCAGCTCATCTCCCATGCAGACTTTCCCCCTTGCTGGGGCTGCCTCAGTCTCTACTCTGAGTCCACCTTTCTATTAAATATTAAGTCCACTGAGAGTCCTGAGACCCACCTGGAATCTGCAACCTATCCAGTCAGCGAGGCAAAAGCTCCAGTTCCCTCCTTGCCTCTGAAGCAAAACCATCAACATTCTTCTGCTCTAGGGAATCATCTACGTCTGCAAAAGCAGCTGCTGAAGATAGGAGTTCCTCTTGATATTTTCTTGCACAGGTAAATGGAGAATATCATCAGTTTCTCCTGGATAGTAACTTCTCAGTCGCCCCTTTGTTTCTGCGTGGGTTGAGTTGTTGGTGATACAGAATTAATTTTTTTTCAGTTTTTTCCTTTTGATATTTCACCCAGAACTTGGAGCAGCTGAAATTCAGGCTGCTGTGACCATATTGCCACGGGTCATCACGTCACATGGGGCATGTCACAAGTTCCCACAGCTGTCTCCTGCAAATCAGGGAAAATCCCAGCTCCTGGAGCTTGACCAGCTGCCCTCCAGCAGCCTGTGCTGCACAGCTCTCAGTCTGCTTTCCACCCTGAAGAAGAGCAACTTGCTTGTTGTCTACCTGCTCTGTTCCTGGTTGAAGCTCCAAGCTGAAGTTTCCTTGAAGCTCAGCACCAGCACAGAACCCATTTCAGAGTCTGCAGACGGGCAGGTTTGGGCTGTTTGCAAACCCAGCAGCCTTATGCCTCTTGGTGGCACTGATCCTGTATTTCTTTTAGCCACTTCTAACCATCTAATAGATCATCTTGACCCACTTCTAACTTCTTAACTTCTTGTTAAGGCTCAGCAGTGCCCGGTGGCTGCTGGGGGTGATTGTCCCCACGTTGCCTGTCTTTACCCTTTCTGTCCACTCCTCATCTCAGACCCAGGTGCCCCCAGGCAGATGCCCAGATGCCAGCAGCAGTAAATTCATGCCACATCTGCTTAAATCTTCAATTCTCTGCCTGTTACCCATTGATAAGGGGTGAGCAGAGGACAGGAGGGCTCAGGCTGGCTGGAGGAACAGTCTGACTGAAGCCTTATGAGATCTTAGGAATTAATTCCTTGGGGTGAGGGTGCTGAGCCCCTGGTTGCCCAGGTTGCCCAAGGAAGCTGTGGCTGCCCCATCCCTGGCAGTGTTGAAGGTTGGATGGGGCTTGGAGCCCCCTGGGCTGGGGGAGGTGTCCCTGACCATGGCAGGGGGTTGGGACTGGGTCAGCTTTAAGGTTCTTCCAACCCAAACCATTCTGGGATTCTGTGTGAAATGCAAAGTCCTGTGCCTGGGAGGACTAATCCCAGGGAGCAGCTCTGTGGACAAGGTCCTGGTGGGCAGGAAGCTGGGCAAGAGCTGGTGACATCCCAGGCTGTAGGAACAGGAGCACAGGCAGCAGGTTGAGGGATGTGATAGTTCTCCCCCACCTCTCAGCAGTTGTTAGACCACATCTGGAGGGTTGGGTCCTCCAGTACAAAAAGGGCATTGGTAAACTAGAGTGAGCTCAGCAGAGGGGCACCAGAAATGGTCCACTTTCCCCATGGAGGGAGTGAGAGAACTGGGCTTGTTCAGCTTTGGAGGGACCTACCAGCAGCCTTACAATATGAGGAGGTCATCAGGAAGACAGAGATGGGCTTTTCCGTGATGTGTGGTGAGAGCAAAAGAGACATAAGCTGGAAGAGGAGAGGGTTTGACTGGATATGAGGAGGTCAAGCACTGAAACAGGTTGTGGAGCAGTAGAGAGAGGTTGGTGCTGTCTCAATTCCTGGCACTTTCAGAGATCAGGTCTTGACAAATCCCTGAGCAACTGGTCTGACTTCAGAACTGCTGGCCCTGCTTTGGGAGGAGGTTGGACCAGAGACCTCCTAAAGTCCTTTCCATGATGGAGGAGACACTTCAGTCCTCTTGCTGCTGAGGAGGGGAAGGCAAATGGGCTGTAATGAGGAACATCTCAGCTTGCTTACAAAAGGGAAAGCAGGAGCTGGAGCTCTTGTGGTGTGAAGGACTTGGTCACCTCAGGTTACTCACAAAAACATCTCCTGTAATCTTAGGAACTGTGGCCAGGTGTCCTCCCCCTTTTGAGGATGATTCCAAGGGGCTTCTTCAAAACCCCTTCATCACCAGAGCAGAACATATTTTTGTTAGTACAGGGACAGAGGAGGGGGTTAGAGGTTTAAATCTATGCAGCCTTTCTGGTTGGCTGCTGCTGCTCTAATAGAGAGTGATGGAAATGGCAGGGAGCATGCTGGAGGCCACCCGTGAGCACTGGAGTGTGGCAAGGGAGAAATTCAGAGTTCCTGCCCTTGGTGAAGGGCTGAGGAAGCTGATGGTTTCTGTAGAGCTTCCTGTCAGCTGCTTTGCAGGTATCTTGGTCGTGCTCTTGTCATCAAGCAGCATCAGGTTGGCCCATGGACCTCTTGCTTGCATCACCAGGAGTTCAGTGTTAAGTGTTAATGGTTTGATGCTTCAGACCCCTTGTGAACTGAAGGTGGTTCAGAACCTCTGCTGCAGATCTCCAGGGTTCTATGGGGCAAGTGGAGCAAGTTCACCCACTTGTGTTGGGTTTTTTCTTTTGAAACCATTGCTCAGTAGGTGCTCCTGCATGCTTGGAACACTCTGGTGCAGAAGGGCAGTAACAGGGAAGGATTTGGGATGGTTGGGACTTCACCTCTGTGAAGTCTCTTTTTCATTTCATCTTTTTCATCATGGGAGGAGTCCCTTCAGGATGAGGTGTCTGCAGTGTAGAGAGATCCCACAGGGCAGGGTTTGGTTTTGATCACCAGGGTTCTTTTAAAGTGCAGATCTTTATTCTTCTAGGTGATAAATTCTCAAGCACCAGGGTCTAGCCCAGCCCACTGCCTCCTCAGGCTCTGCTGGTGGAGCCCCTGTGGTCCCACCTCTGACTGGTGGATGTCTGTCAAGAGCTCTCTCAGGCAGGCCCTTGTGAACTGCTGCTCTTCACTGATGTTCTAGAACATAAAAGTAGCAGATGTCTATAAAATACTCCTCAAAGCCCTTGTTCTGAAGCTGAATCAAAGAGTTCATTGTGTTTGTGCCCCGAACCTGGAGCTCCCACCTGCCTCAGGCTGCCCACTGGTGATGCTCCTCGTGGATGTTGAAGGGTTCTGTCCTCACACTTGAGTTCACATCATGGTTTGGGGTGGAAGGAGCTCTTCTGGAGGAAGCCTGGAGAATCCCAGCCTAATAGGGACTTTGCTGACTAACATCCTGAACTTTTATTTAAGTGTAGAAAAGTAAATGTAATTAGATTATGCCAATTAATCTCTTCAAATAAGGTTTTAAAGCATCAGTCAGTGAATTGGAGGTGCCCAAGGTGGGGCAGGTTCTAACAGTTCCTTCATGCAGCTGAAACCTAATGGTCTCTGCCAGAGCTGACACAGGAGGAGGACTTGCAGGAACCCTTCCTCACATCAGAACAGAGGGTTTTAGATTGAAATTTTTTTCATGGTCCAATTTCTAACTATATGACTTCAGGTCTCCCACTAAAATGAATCCATTAGGCTTTGTGACTGCTCTTCTTCACCAAATGTTCTTCCTTTGATGCCCTTTTATTATTCCAGTGCGTTTTGTTTCTCATGCCTTCACTTAGATGATGATCAAAAGCCTTTGAGTTGGGGTTCCCTTAATCAAATGTTGGGTTGTGACTGAGTCTCCCCATCCCCTTGCTTCTCCTGCTGCTGCTTTTGAGAGGTGACCCCATGGCTCTTCCTGAGGGGGCTTTGTTGCCTCAGGGGGGGAGATGAAAAGGCATTTCTTTGGGGTTTGGAGCTGGGTTGGTTATCATGGACCAGGCTCATGTCTTGCAGCTTGGAGAACTGCACTTCCAACCCAACCCTGTCTGGGAGTCGATGGTTCCAAGGTGAATTCACCTTCTTCTTTTCTTTGGAGAAGAGGAGATAGGAAGATTCTCAGAAGAAGATACATAGATCATGCTGTCTGAGCCCATGTAAAACAGCAGAAAGGGAGGGGGTTGCAAACACCACTGGGATTTTTCTCTCACACTGCTGGGAAGATCAGAAACAACTGGGGGAGAGATGAGCAAGTTGCTGAGACACTGAAGTCAGTTAGAAGCTCTGCCTAAGGAAATGAATGAGTTATTTTAGTTTGCTCAGTGCCTGGACAAAGTCTTGGGGAAGAAGAAAGACCTGAGCACTTCCCAGCTTGCCCAGGGATGAGTTTCCAAGCCAGCTTCCTGGGGGGTTTGAGAAGAGAACAGGCAGGGTGAGATGAGAGCAGACATCTCACCAGACACCTGTGGCACTGAGGGAATGGAGATGTGCTGGGCTCCAGAACAGTTCTGTGGAGTTGTTTTAGCAAGGGGGAGAGTTGGGGTGTCTTCTCCTGCCAAGGCAAAACTGTGGCTATGGGCTTGTGCTTCTTTGTGTTTCTTTGGCTTGAGCAAGAGGATGAGCTCAGTGGTTGCTTTGCTTCTGCTAAAAAAAATGAGTGGTTTACCAAATTTCAGAATGCCTCGTGGCAAATGTATGTGACTGCCCAGAAAAACAAAAGAAACCCCATCACTTTCTGCTCTTTTGTACATTCTGTTGTGATCTTTTTGTTCCTGGATTCCCAGGTCATCCCTGCTGGTCTCAACAAGGTGTGAGGGCTTGGAGCAGCTCTGCTCTGGAGCCAGGCTGAGAGTTGGGGGTGGTTTTTTAGATTTTTGGGGGGGATTGGACTTGATGGTTTATCAAGATCCCTTCCAACCTCTTAAAATTCTGTGAACATTCTGTGAACATTTTCTCATCACTTCCATGTTTTAACTGAGTCTCTCCATCATCTCCACCATCATCATCACCATCTAGAGCAGAGGCTGAGCAAACTGAGGTGTGTTCAGCCCTGAGAAGAGAAGGCTCAGGGGAGCCCTTCTGACCATGTTCCAGTACTTAAAGGGGGCTCCAAAGCAGATGGAGACTCCCTGTGTCCAAGGAGTCCCATGGACAAGACAAGGGGCAATGGGCACAAGGTGCTCCTGGGGAGATTCCCATGGGACACCAGAGGAAAATTTTTCCCCCATGAGGACAGTCAGACCTTGGGATGGTCTCCCAGGGGAAGGGGTGGATTCCCCCCCTTGGGAAAGTTTGAAGTCTCAGCTCCATGGGTGCTGAGACATCTCAGATCAACAATAACATGAGAAGGGTTGGGGCAGATGGGCCTTGAGGTCCCTTCCCACCTGACATTCCATGGGAACTCTCTCTCTTTGCTGCTCTTGCAGGTCAGATGCCAGGACCTGGCTCGATGATCCCTGGACAGCCCATGCCAGGCAGGATGATGTCAGCCAACATCCACCCAGCTGGTGGTGGCCCTGCCCCCCCAGGCATCTCACCCATGGCAGGAAATCTCATCGGACCTCGCGTTCCTCTGGCAGCTCCCAACGGGATGTGTAAGTGGATCTCCTGCAGAAAACTTTTTCAATGGACCTGGTGGGGCTTTTCTGTCTCTTTCCTCATTGCCTGCAAAGTCATTGTAGTTGAAACCCCTTTATCTGCTGCAGGAATAATGGCATCTGAGCACGCTGGCAGGCAAAGCCTGGTGCCAGAGGTGTGCTTGAAGTTTTAAGTGCTTGTCTCCCCTCTGGGCATCCAAACATACTCCATTGTCCTTTATTTTATTTATAACATCCATTATTTTATTTATAACGACACTGAAGCTCCGTGGTCGTTATCAAAACCCTCTCTCTTGATTTGGGGAAGAATGCACAGTAGAGGTTTGGGAATTAACTGCAGCTAAAGCCTGACATGGTTGAGGTGAGAATAGGATTCAGCTCAACAATGCCTTACTGAAAACTTTGCACCATGAAATTAAAGAGAGGGAGTCCTAATTGGGAAGAAGCAAAAGGTATGTTGGGAATGTTCTTTACGTGGTAGAAATCCCTACACCTCCAAAAAGGAAGCTGCTTTATGCCAGCTAAAGAAAAAAATAAAGTAGCTGAAGTCAGAGGCACTGGGTGAGTGTGATGTGAATGAGGGTGAGGATGGGGCCAGACCCAGATCTCCAGAGGAAAGCTGGAAGGGGCTGGAGCAGGGTCCTTGCTCACAAATTCCTCACTGAAGTCGTATTGCAGCCTGGAACAAGCTGCTGCTCTGCTTCAGCTCAGCAGTTTTAAAGCCCCAAATTGTTATTTAGTGAAACCATCACCTGGCAGCCAGGCATCCTACTTCCCCCCAGAAAATAACTGGGAAAAGCCACCCCAGTGTGGGCTCAGCTCCTCGGGGTTCAGCACCACAGGCACCAAGCACTCTGCTCTGCTGCTGCTCCAGCTTCCCTTCATCCCCTTCCCTTTTTCTGAGCCTCTGCCACTGGGAATATCTGATGTCAGGTTGTGTTCCTGCTCACTGTCTTCCCTTATCTTAATTTCCCTTTTTTTCCCCCTCTCCCTTCCTGAACAAGCCAGTCATGTTCCATGAGCATCTCCTCCCTGTGCACTGGGGCTGCCCTCCTGCAGCCTGCATGGCTTTCCTCTTCCTTGCTGCATCTGTGGACTCCTCTACTTTTAACCTGCATACCCAGTGTAGAAAAACATGTTAGGCCATCAGTTTAAAATAGAAAAAAAGCCATCTTCTAAAATTGGGAGCAGAGCTGTGATGAGAAGTGCTCATTCCAGCTCTGAAAGTTGCTTCATGTCAACTTTGCCAGCTACAGAGCTGCGTGCTGGGCTCCTTTGCTGTAAAAAACAGGGATTTTTTTTTTCCTCATTTGAAGTCCACACAGTGCTTGGTGCTTGAAAAGCACAATAAAATGTGCAGTGAAGCTTAAGGAGATGGAGAAGCTGCAGTTGTGGTCACTTCTGGGGCCAAACTTGCTGTTTCTCCCTCAGCCAGACGTTTACAGACACCTGGGCCTCTGCCTCAGGTTCCTTTTCCACATTTGGACCCTCCTGTGCTAGGCACTGCTGAGGCTGCACCTCCAGTCCTGGGGTCAGTTCTGGGTCAGAAAAAAGACATTGAGGGTCTGGAGAGTGTCCAGAGGAGGGAATGGAGCTGGGGAAGGGTCTGGAGCAGAAGGAGAAGGTCTGGAGAGCATGGAGGAGGGGCTGGAGAAGATGGAGAAGGGGCTGGAGAAGTTGTGAGGAGCAGCTGAGGGCCCTGGGGGTGTTGATCCTGGAGCAGAGGAGGCTGAGGGGAGACCTTCTGGCTCTCTGCAAGCCCCTGAGAGGAGGTTGGAGCCAGGGGGGGTCGGGCTCTGCTCCCCAGGAACAAGGGATGGGACAAGAGGAAGGGCCTCAAGTTGTGCCAGGGGAGGTTTAGGTTGGAGCTGGGGAACAATTTCTCAATGCCTGGAAAGGTGGTCATTGTAAGGTTCCCAGACTCAACATTTCAACTTCCCTGTTGTCCTCACTGAGGGCACCCTGGAAGCCTAAATGGTTCCTAGGGCTTTTGTCCAGGAATGATGCCAAGAGAAGAAGATGTGTATAA